>DWEI01002824.1:0-13673 GCA_018245875.1 Mysoria ambigua | reverse complement strand
TAACCGGTGAAACGTGGGAGTGTTCTGCATTCCTCTGCCTACCTCTTCGGGGATTACAGGCGTGAAGTTACGTTATCTTGTAACATGCGCGTGTTCTGTCAGGTGAGTATTCTTAGCGCTTTTGTTTTCATTGTTCGTTTTCATTACAATGCGTTTTGTCTGTAATATAGCGGAATAAGTGAAATTTTTCTTTATGTTTTTCTTATGAAATACAAAATTTTTATTATTAATTATTATCTGATAATATAATTTTAACATTTTTGACAAGTATTAATTCTTAAAGAAACAGAATTAGATACAAGAATCAACATAATTATGATCCTCCGCCTGTATCGGTCCACCGCTGGACATAGGTCTTCCCTGAGACGCTAAATAGAATAAATAGCCAATGATAATGACAGGAAATTAAAACTAAATCAATTAAATATTAAACCAACATCACTCAATTAAGATACGATACGTTCCTTTATCAAAATAACGCTTAATTTACATGGAATGATAAAGGGCTCGTGAAACCTATAATTAACTCCTACATGTAGATTTATTCCTAAAGTTGGATCGGCCCCGCCTATTGGTTTAAAGAGCTGTTTGTCGGCCCTTTCGTTCTTGTCGTCTGTTCGCGACCTAAAGGTTGTATGGTAATGAAAGGGCGCACGGCGTGTCTACATCCCTGTGCTCGTACAAAAACAAGATGTATAATAAAGTTTGTTGTTTCTGTATGTTTGTAACGGAAATTATAAACAATTAACAGTCTATTTTATATTTGTATTGCACTGGTGTATTATCGACGTAAATGTTATCATTTTTCTCTAACATGTTTCGTACGATATCTGTGTTCTAATTCATGGTTTGCTTACAACCATGATATATGGTATTTACGGTAAATTACATAAAACATGAAACAAATTATTTCAAACTTATGTTTTTTTTTGTACCGGCTCTGAATATCAGTTTGTGCCCGGTGTAGTTCATACAATAGGTTCCCCACCTATTTGATAGCGAGACTTAAACTTAACTGGTGACAGGCTGGAGTGTATTATACTCCTGTGTCTACCGCTTCGGGATAACGGCCGTGAATATACGTATATCACCTAGCAGTTTATAAAATGCACCCGTATTTCTCACAGTATCGCAATAGCGAGTTGAACTTTTTAAAGTTTTCACCGCTGTTAGATAGCATCCCATTTAAACGGGTTAACAACACATGTAACTGCCGTTTAATGACAGCCACGATAGAGTGACGAGTGACGAGAAAACCTAAAAATGTTAAGTAATTGATGTACATATTGAGTAAAATGTTGTACTTGTCAAGGAATTTATTTACCAAATTTCACTATGTTTGTTATAAAGAAGAAAATGAATGATATTTTTCTGGTATTAGGTCTTTTGTGTCGAGTAGTTAAGATTATTAAAAATTTAATTGTCTTTCAATAATATATACCTACTATGGTGTGAACTTGGCTATACCTAACATGTTCAAAATTCTATCACATGTTCAAATGTTTTTATGATATGTTCTTCTCTGAACTCTTACCTTCCGTTTATGATTGTTATTGAAGTGTAAGTGTCTTCTTACATTTCATCGTCGGCTCTTAAACTTTGTCAAGTGGCGATCCGATGGTAGGTTACATTGTGTCGATGCTTTCATTGTTGTGGGGTAGAATTTTATTTCTCTCGAGGATTTAATTCTCTTCAAAAAATAAAAACTTCTCTTTAAACATCAATAATGCTATGACTAAATATTGCTTTGGACAACATGTTAAGCAACAATTCAAATATTTCAAAAAGCGTTTTGACTAAATATTGAAAACATCATTTAGACAAAATATTAAACAATATTTTAGTCTGTATATTAGAAACCACATAGATTTATATTGAATATTATAAACCTTACTTGAAGTAAATGAAAAAAATATATTGGTACTAAATAGCTAGAAAACTTTGATTAAATAATAATATATTCGTTGTTTGTTTCAGGTAAAATCCCAGTCCCAGCGAACCAGCCCAAAGTTAAATGACCTGATCAAATAATTATGGTAATGGATACATGTCTTAATGTAGACTGAGTTGTAGCTTCGGGAAAAGTTTTGCAGTGACGAGTGACGACTTCGAGGGTAACTAACGAAAACTTGTATGAGAATCTGGAGTGGTGAAGAGGTTCAGATACCTTAGCGGAAGAAAATGAAACTTTGGTGAAAATTATCTCTGACTGCAGTCGAATGAGGTCTTGCAGCGGTCGAATACAACGAAGCGAACAGGATTTCGTTAAGTTTATGGTATATCTTCGTTGTAAAACCTAATGAATTCTACAGAGCATAGTTAATAGTTTAGGCTAGTTGTCCAAATTTAGTATTTTGGTAGTTAAGTAGCAGGAACGTTCACTGTATATTATTGGAAAATAACTCTTATTCAGAATCTCAATATCTTTGTAATAGATATCACAAGTTCACTAGATCAGATCCGCATTTTCAATCTATGACAAATAATAGAGCAGCATACCATACCATCAATGAACTACGATCGGATGAAGGACTATAGTCAGCGATTCTAATTGGTACTGCCACTTAACCAATTGTCGAGCAATTTTTCGATTGTCAACAATTATATTGTGCCCTTATTATGTCTGTTTTAATAGGTTTGCGGGACGGCGGACACAATACTCGTATAATAAAATAATTATTGCATTCATTTATGTTTATTACTAAATTCTGTTTCCAATCCATTGACGGATGAATTACCTCACTTATGAATACTTTTATTATTATCTGAATAATGATATGGGTTTTATATGCATACAATGATATTTCATGTAAAATACTTATTACCACGTATTTTAGCATAAGATTGTTCCCAAATTGTGGGAGTAGAATAATTCATTCCAAAGTTAGATTAAATTTGTTCAGTGTTAAAGCGGTCCGCGTGTCTTTGTGTATGATTTATGCAACCACGCTAATGGACTTTTAATGTATGGATGTAGATATGTAAAAGGGCCGGTGGTGCTGATAGGGAAGGTTGTAGGTAACCACCATTATTTATTGGCAAAAGCAGGGAGCATCCGTTTCAATCAAACCAGAAAAGCAGTTATGGCGGTAAATAAAACCAGCATTGCTCGTGCGTACACTTAAATCGGCTATTCTATAAGTGAAATCCAAAAATAGAGGCCGTTAGGGGAGACATTTGGCCATATAAATGTGAAGTAACTGAATCTGTATTTGTAACAGAAGCGTTCAAAATACAGTGTTCACTAGACTAGTATATAATAAAAGTTAATATAAAAATCTAAAAGTTAAAGCCTACCAATAAAGCTTATGAAATTTAAATTGATGGGTTTTCTTCCTCATACATACGATAAAAGTGAGCAGAAATTTGTGTTCATGTGATTACTACAAATGGAATAATTTAGAAATTCGTATTATTTATTTATTTTTAGTTATTTATATGTTTTCCAATTAGAATCTTCACAGATCACTTATGTACGTCAATGGAAAAGTGTCAGAAGGGCCCAACTCAGCATGTAGTGGATGTTATCAGTGGATATTGGAGTTGTATTAGTCAATAAAATTTAACACACGATACAAAATTGACACAAAACCATACTGTGACTAACTAATAAATATAACTTTATGTGACAACAAAATTTTGAGCTTGGATTCGTTTTGGACTAAAACATGGTGAAGATGTAATCGAAGTTGTTATAATTGAAATGTTTTTGAATATGAACGCATCCACATGTCATATATTGTCTGTGGTGACTTGTCATGACATACATTATCTATGTCCCGTTGTACGTTGTAAGAGGAAGCTCTTACAAATAAAGCTACATATCTGTCAACGCTCCGTCTGTCATTTATTTTTTAATCAGCTTAGGTCTTAGCAATCTGTAAATTAGTACTAGCTTTCATTATAATTATCGTCTACACTTCAGGGTTTTAATATTGATTACAAAACCGATTTGCACTACACAACCGAACATTTCCCCCGGAAACTCTAAATAAATATCTTCGGATATATTTATGCGCTTAAGCTAATGGTCTTTTAATGCAAGCCCAGTTCGCTGGAGGCGACTAGTCGGTACAGTATCTGTTTATAATTCAGTTTGTAGTTGATTTGAAGACGGTTGTAATGGTTTGTTATTTGCAATAATAAGAGTTTATGTTTTGTTTATTATTTTGTTATTTCGCATCACTTTATCTAGTTAACATTATAATAAGTTTTTATTGTAATCAATTTTTTATATCAGTGTTAATTCATGACCTCGAAGCAACGAATCATGATTATGATGGAGTAGCAGATTTTTAGGATCCCGAAAAATGATTTATAGTCCGAAAGTAACAGTATAGATGCGTCAAAGTCTATTTTAATTCTATTGTTTCGACATAAACAAAACAAACTGAAAGAGTGGCAAATAAATGAAATTTAACAAATTTGTACGTTTTTTATGTCAACTCCTAGATATTAAAATGAGAAAGATTAAAGAATGTCTTGGTTACCAAATTTTACATACTTTAAAGTACGTTGAAAACTCTCCAGAGCGAAATTTTCTCTTTATCTTTCTTCTTTATAATGAACTTTATAAATCTATAGAACTCCATAAAATGTGGTAACTTGCTAGGGAATCCAACCTTTATCACTGAAGAGGTAATCTAGATATTACACCTAGTAATTTAACGTAACGTCACGGCTGTAATCTCTGATGAGGTAGGCAGAGGAGTGTAGTGCACTCCCAGGTTTGACTAGTGACGTTTCAGTCCCACTTTGGAATAGGCGGTGAGCCTATTGCTAAATACTGGGCCTATTTCCGAAATCCGAGCCGCAACAAGAAAACCTTCAATTAAAAAATCCAATAGTGCCCGACACGAGATTTTAACACAGGACCTCCCGATTGCCAGTCGCTCTTGCAACCAACACGACCAATGAGGCAGCCAAAAGTTTAGTGCTACCTTGTAGCTTTTCCATAGAAATATGAATAGGTAGATGTGACAAGTACAAAAAGTAATATTTTTGATTTCTCATGTTTGCTGCCCATCATATTACATTTGCATATCGTATAATATGTACATTCGCATCTCGGATCTATAAATTGCAATAGTTCTGGACGTTGCGTTTAAAAATGTATTCGCACTCTAAGTAATAAGTATCAATCTGGATTCGGCAAGGTAGGTAAAGTTGGAAACTCGGAATACTTGAAGAGGGAAAAACGAAACTTGTATCGTCAGATTCTCGTTACATTACTAGCAAGCTTGACAAAGTAAGTATAATATAGTACTTACTAATGAAATAGTACAAAGCATTTTCCAATCTAGTTATTACGTATGGTTATTGGTAAGGCATATGTAGGAGCTTTTCATAATGAAACTTGAACGCGATTAGTATGTTATATGCGTTCAGCATAGCGCTTGGAACACGAATGAAATAAATCTGGAATTATTTCGATATTCAAAATTTTAAAGTGCTGCCACAAGTTGATGAAATGTGGACAACACTGGCACAACATTGTACGGTAATATTGTTATAACTACTCTTATATCGGTGGTGTGGCTATCATGTACCAAAACTTTCCCACCTAGTAATTTCTTATAAGCGACTAATATTTCGTAAGTTGGTAACACATGAAAATTGCATGTGGTTTCAACCTTCAGAAATCGTCTGCGGAAGCACTAATATACAAATGGAGTAAGAAAGAAATTATAGAAAATTTATAATATTTCTTTCTTATTACACTTAGACTAAGAGAATGTAGTTTGTGTAGTGTTGAGGCACACTGACGATTCTCTTACATTTAATTTCCCGTTTCAATTTTCCTCCCTGTAATTTCTTCGTTATTGGTGGTTGAACCCCAAAAATAACAATCCAACCCCAAGCGTTGCCTCAGTCTAATAAATACACTTTTCGAAAAGCTTCTCTCGTCGTGGTGCATCTGTTATTTATTAGAACAGCATCTGACATGCAAATACGTAGTAAGGCCAGACTAAGAAATTACGTGAAATATTGCCCACGTGTTTTTTTAAAGTAGCTATAGCAATTTCTCCAACTCGTTGCTGGACCTAATGTTCACTGTTCACATTATAATAATATGATTATTTTGGACATAAACTTTTCGATCATTGAGAATAAATTATTTAGCTGTATTTGGAGTTAAAAGGATGAGATAAGTTACACTAATTCATTTGACATTACTATTACTGTCATTACGCAGTAACGTAACTTAAGGTGAACTGCACCAGTGAAGTAAGAGACACGTGCTCGATACGTGACGCGTGTTACGTGACACTTGATTAATCTTAACACTGTGGAATAGCGGCTCGATATTCAGAACTTAATAGAGAATTTTTGTTCTCACAATATCCTGTTTTCCTTTTAAACTTTTTCCTTAAACGAGTTTGTTGTGTTATCATTTTCAGATTTTCTTATCAATATATGCCATTTTTATACCAATTTCGCACCAATATGAGATTTTGTAACGTCGAAAAAAAATCCCTTACATCGACATCGCCACAGAACGTCAAGTACATTAATGTATATGGAATATTTTCTCAGTAATTCGTTCAACATTTTCAAAGGAAAGCGGCGCGTGTTGGAAATTGTAAAGAGAAATGCCGAAAAGCAATATCTCTTGAAACTTGTTTAATTTCAGACACAGTAGATGATGTGGGTTTGCCGAGTACCGTCGTGACAGAATACGAGCTTCGTTAGTGCTATTTTGTATGACACACGCCAATTACGGAAGCACTCTTAACTGCGTCATGTAATTATGTCGGTATGGTCGATATGAAGCTGCGTCCAGAGTGTGCTGCTTTCAAAATAAATGTAAAGATTTGTGTGGACATGATTGTTGTGCCGCTGTCGTTCAATATTTCAGTCCGAAGATCAGCGGGCACGTGAAGTTCGGTAGCGGGACTGCTTAAAATATGCCGCGACAAAATATGTGGGTAAGCCCGTAAATAGCCCACAATGAATTTTGCTGCGGTTTTCCTTTGCATACGTAATAGGGACCTTGACGAAAATATTAACGTTATACAATTTATAAGCTTTTGTACCTTCGACGTGAAGTATAAAATATACATGAATAGATTATGTCCGTACATATTGATAATTTAATTTGTTGAAACCATTCAATACGTTTATATTTCGGACACGGAAGTACATATATGGGACAAACGAAATAAGTGAACACAGAAATACCCTTGTGATTTGGGTTGTTGACATAATTAGATTCTATGTTTAGTAGATTACTGAGTTTGATTAAAGGGTTATTTGTTTATTTCGTCTGGCAAAGGGCAAAAGGGCTACCCGGTGGCACGTGGTCATTATCGCCGATTAACATTTGCGAGAATCGCAGTGGCCGATGCATAGCCAGCTTTAAACGGAATACTGTTTGTGGTGTATGAGAAGCCTCAATGAAAGATTCTTTTTGTTTTAAACTAATTTAACAACACAGTTTTATGGACTAGTTGAAAATTTAAAAGTAATGTATGTGTGTTGACGTGCATGGATATGTGCTTAAGTATAATTGTACAAGCCTTGATCTGGAACCTGTTGCGCTGTAAATACCCTGCCCGAGTGTAGATTGATGGATCAATACAACGATAGGAGACAGGACTTTGCGGGCTGTCTTGATGACTACTGTTAGATCAAAGCTGTCAATGCTCGGCAGAAGATCACAACTAATGGTAAAGCAACACGTGGTGAGGAATTCCTAATCTTAAACGAAGCCACCTACTTCCTATTAGTATTATTGATTAGATATTTCTTCAGGAAGTACAAATTTATATGAATAAATTAGATTATAATATTGTCATAATCTATTCCTAATTTTAGCATTTTTAGCAGACGAAACTGAACAGAACAAATCGTTTTTCATTTTTCATGCGTACATTTATCCGGCCTTAAAACTTATTAGAGACTTAAAACAACTGTTATAAATAAGCTAAACTAATTAAAACAGTCCTTTTCGTTGTCGCTAGTAGTGACACAGGTGATAAGAAACAGCGTAAACAACAATTATTTACATCACCATGTTAATTGTTATATTTACGTGGTAACATATTTTGTTTATGTTTGGAATAACAACGGGGTTGTTAACTGGGGCATGCGTACCACTACTGCGTCTGTTCTTATGTGTTTCCATTTATCATGCACGTTAAACATCGTCAAACGTCAAAACATGCCCAAAATAAACGCTGGCTAACTCTACGCCACTTTACGACCTTCTAAGAGCCACTTGATATATTATGCATGTATTGAGAATTCACAATATTATATTTTTACTTCATAACTGTTTTGATGATAATAATAATATCTTGGGACGTCTCCACACGCAGCCACCTGATCCTGAAAAGCGTCAAGAGAGCTTGTGGTACGGTATCTAGGCAGCTGATAAAGAACATATATACATATTAATATATACTTAAAAAGATATTTCTTTACACCCAGACACAGAACCCTCGCGCAACAGTCAGTTTCACTAACCTGTGCACCAACGGGGCCAGTCAATGAGCGAGGATATTCACCACTTTATTGCTGACGAACACTTCTACCATGATCCTATTATCGTCATCAGCCTATTAGAGTCAACATGGATAAAGGCTTCTCCTGAGGAGTTACACACATGATCCCCACCCTGGGTACGCGGATTGGCTATTGCAGAGCAAAGATTCTCGCGTCGCCTATGCTTCTGCCCGTGGACGACCGGGGCATTTAGCTGTGCCTAGATAGGTCGGGCCATACCGCGACATGGCAGTGCCGGGGTTGGTCGCCTCTTACGACGCCCTGTACCCCTGCAAGGAGCCCGCAATGTTTTCGTACTTAGCCCCGGTACGGACGTCATTGCTCATTGATATGCTTACTTTATTAAAAATTAATTTTCACAAATCAACCGCCGATACAATTAAATATAATTATTGGTAAGTATTGGTATATTTTGAATCCTCTCAACGTGATCGATTAAATATCGCTTTAAGACAAACATAATGCAACTCTATAGAGGTTGAAGTCAGTCGTTGTACAATAGATTGATATCTCGAAATGAAGAATTACCTACCTACATTCATACATATCAAATAAAGTCACACAGAGGCTAATATTAGCGAATTGCTGTAACAACATCGATATCTTGGAACGAAGAAAGCAATAAAGTACACAGTTAATGTCTGTAGCATTTTAATATTGTAGCTGTTTAGAATGGACTCTGCGCAGTGCATTGTTTTGTCAAGATTTATTGATATGGAAAATACAAATATCTCAAACAAATGATGCACACATTGTTCCTTTACTTTACGATAACAATAAACATCGTCAGTGTAAATAAATAGTATTGCTCGTTTAAATGTATGTACAACGAATGGGAATGTTATTTGGAACGAGAGGCGTTAAGGTTGATTCACACTGTTATCGAATCATAAATTGACCGTTCGATACAAACATCGCCGTCTATTGAATTATCATTTACTTTCTGCTATTTTATTTTCCATATTTATAAGTACGTGATGAAAAGTAATTAGTTACTGAATTTGTATTAGACTAATTATATTTTAATAGGTACATTTATAATCCACATATACATATGTACTGAAACCTTCTTATGCTGTTATGCTATGTTATAATATTCTTCTCGTGGTATGTACTTTGTTTAGTTCTACACTGTAAGAGCGTTATTATGTTAAACTACATATATTAATATATAATAACTATTTTACGATATGATATATTCCACTACGGTGATTAACACGTAGACAGAGGAGTGCGGTACGCTCCCACGTTGGTATAGATGAGGTGGTGAAGCTATTGCCAGATATTGCACGTTTCTAGACTCCAAGCTATTACTAGAAAATTAAACATAGAAAAATCTAGTAGTGCCCCACCCGGGATTCGAACGTTTGCAACCGACACAATCAAAGAGATAATTTTCTAGTATTCATTGGATGCATACCCGTGGATGTATTCAGAATGTTCAATCGGAGCTGTCGATACGTGTATTGGTATCGGACGACATTGCGCACTGACCCCTACCCACTATGTGCGACTGTTGTTTTTTGATATTTCACTTGACAACGGCGCCGCGACGTGCGCTAAGTGTACAGTTTAGCGCAAACTCCCCGCGCTACTTCTGTGCTGTTACATGTGCGCGCCTGCTGCAGCTTGTTGCGCTCGTTGTTTGACCTGGATTCGTAAGAATGAACGTAATATTTGTTAGTGAATTGATTTAATGGGCTGTTAAATCAATTGATGAGGTGGACATGATTAGAGTACGTAATGGTAAATTATATGATTGTGCAGTCAAATGAATCCTAGTTATATAAGTATGATTTAGACAGCTAACTTATACGTATGCGTCTCGATTGGGGAGAAAAGATTCGGAGTGGAGAGAAAAGACACTAGATTTAGCGAGATATATGAATGTATGCTTTTATAATATTAAGTGATGTTTGTTTTAACGCTGAAGGGAACACTTTGAGAGCACCCACTGGTAAGTACTAACATTCTCAAAGACGTGTATACGCTTGTATTCCGTACGGAATCATCTTGGTTTGATCCCTTTCTCTCTCAGATCCGCGCCCTAAAGAGAAGGGTAAAAAGAATTTATGATAAACTATCAACTAATATTTATTTTATTGGTTTACTAAATAGAACATTTCATCATAGAATAATCGTAAATATGTACATGTTTATAGTATGGTATTTACCTGTAATGCCCGTCTTTGAGAACATTACATGATACTAAAAATAAATTTAACTACTTCTTGACTGGTATTTACAAATTATATAAAAAATATATATAAATAAAATAATATTCATTTTCATTCGGCTATCCAAAATAGGACCGCAATGAGTGTAAATGAAACGCGTTCGGTCTGGAAGTATAAGGATGTTTGGTACTAAGTGGCTTCTGTTTATGACGTTACCATAGCAACCGGGCCGTGCACGTGTCACAGTCGTAAAATCGCCGTCAAAACGCCCGAGCGTGTGCACCGAACCCACACATACGAAGCGCCGTAATTACTGCCGCCGAGATGATAATGAAACGTTACGGTACAAATTGTTTAACTATTCGGCACAAAGGCAATTCGTGTGGTACGTGACAACAGTGCTCGCTTTGTTCTAAACGGTGTATCGGCCTAATGCGATTATTTTAAACAGTATTGTATCATACGCGACCCGTTCAATGCCAGAAACGCGTGCAGATTTAATTTATTCCTTTGATATAAATAAGTTTATTCAGTTGATGCGAAAGCGATTAATTAACGAGTAACACAATTAATTAGATAGCAATTGGAATGTTTCAAAATGTTTCAAATCTATGTTGGCAATATTGTTACCTACACAACGCCGACAGCCAACAATGCAAGCGTGGTTTTGTGGTTATTTTTAAAAATCGAAACTCAATATTTTTGTATTGATCATGTAGTTGGGTTTATGTTGTTAATTAGTACTTTAAATCCGATATTGAATTCGATATTGCTCTATTTTTTGTTAGTTTTCATTCCAACGGCCAGAACGAAATGGTATAGTTCCACCTTTCTAATCCATACGGCCAAGGAGTAAAACACATTGCCTGCGTCTGTATTCCCGGACACATACAACCTGGGACTCTTCAAAACAAGGGTGAATAGGCCTTTCCTAGGCGAGCGTGCTCCATCTTAGGACGCGTCTGCGCTTTCCATCAGGCGGGATCGCGGCCAAACGCTAGCCTACCACACAATAAAAAATAAGATTGATAAGTAGTTTTATAACTGAAAATTTTATAAAATGGTTGAAATTAAATTTATTGGCTTAAACGTGTTGACGTGAAATCCGTTCATACATCCGACATAATATGTTTAAATCACTTAGAATCTCCTAGAACAGTAAAATAAAATAAAATAAGAAATTTACTCGTAAATTTGTAAAATGGAATTTGTGTTTTAGTATTTTTATATTCCGCCTTAAGCACCTAATGGTTATCGGTTGATTATTAAAATATTTAACTAAACTATAACGATGCTGGCATTTCGAATGTTCCGACAGCGAGAGACAATTGTCACATGTCGAACAACTTCATAATTTACGCGACCGTATACATTATTAAAAGCTCTTTATTTGTTTCAGGTAACCGTTCACATTTAAAGGGCATCGTCTCGATCTTCCCGTCGGACCGCGTTCGAATGTCGCCAGTATTTTAAGAACGTGTTGTACGAGCAAGCGAGTGTCGAGAAGCTGGAGGTATAAATATTTGAGGTCGCGATCGCGGCCAGGGATTTAGGTACAGTTAAGTGATCCAACAGCGTCTGTATTTCAGAACGGTACACGAGCTGCGTTTATTATAAAAGTCGTGAGACATTATAATATAGTACATTTTATCATTAAATCATTTTTCTTATAATACTTCGATATTAGAGGGAATCCTGTTATTACTCGCTCGTATTTTCTTGAATGTCATATATTTATTTGATTAAAATGTACGCTATTAGCAAATTACATTTACGATACCAAGATAAGTCTCTCATAAATTGTTAAGATTTGATATCGATGTCGACCCTACCTATCCTTTCCTATCCTTTCCTATCGTTCCACTCTCGGAACATGGGTCTCTTCTCCGAATGGCTCTCTTCTCTGAATGGCCATGCTGGCCAAGTGTGGTTTGGCAGTCTTCATACACCTTACAGAACAATTTCTTTTTTTTTGACAACTCAAGGTTTACAGATTTTCTCACGATGTTTTCCTTCGCCGTCATAGCACGTGATATTTAAACTTAAAACGCACATATTAAGGAGGTGCGCGCCAGGATCTGAACTCGGTTTCTCGGAGTGAGAAGTTGACTTTCAAACCACTAGGCTTGGCATATGTATTAGAACATAAATGAATGTTAAGCCTATCCAATAACATGACACCGAGCTGGATCTGTAGCTATTTATTTATTAAACTGAAATTCCTTATTTTAATTTCGCTAACAGTTCTCCGTCGAACAGGTCAGTGAGTGGATATCGAAGGTGATCTGCAGTTTAATGTCACTTGCTCTTGTTGTTCCGCTTGTCCTTGCTCGGTACAGACTAGTTACAATGTATTCCGAATACTTCCAGCCGTGTATAATATGCATGTGTAACTAGTGTATCAAGAGTTTGAGACCTAATGACATCTCTGCTCCATTTTTAATGTGACCTTAGTGAATATCACGCTAAGTACGCATTGTTCCAACTGTGTCAAACTTGGTACATTTTTTTAAGATAACGAGTTAATAATACATAGTTTAAAATCTCAATAAAAGACCATGCATTATCTTCACATCTATATCAAGTATTTAAGTTAAAGCGTTATTTTAAAATGTTGTAAAATAACATAATTATACCTTACTTAAATACAAAAACAACAAAAGGACACAAAATGGGTATTCGCTTAGTTCAAAAATAATCAGTCACGCATATTTAGGCCGATTTAAGCTTTTATATCTAAGCTTGTATGGTCTTCACTTTGTGCTTAAGTTTGACTATATACTATAATGTGTCTAACATTGATATTACAAACTTAAAATATACATGTTGAATTTAATTGCAACAAACATTATCAATATTTTTTACTTTTAACAACCCTTGCGCCACATAAACTTTGCCTTACGAATTCCCACGTTAATATTCTCAAAAAAGGTGTCCGATAATTTCTGCTCACATATTAATATACATATTTATGATTCCATACTTATA
>DWEI01002823.1:0-13678 GCA_018245875.1 Mysoria ambigua | reverse complement strand
TCTAAAATGTCGTTTCTTAAATTATTCTAATGTCACCACTATAGAACACAAAGTATGTACAAACTATGAGCAGTGACGTCTCTGACATAGGAACCTCCTTCGATAATTAGGCAAAATAAAAAATAAGAAAACTACACTACGAAACTAATATAAATGTAGTGGTTTTCTTTACATATATTTCTGCCTTATAACAGCAGTGTTGAGCGCTGCTGAGTTCTGATTTGAAGGATGTGGTAAGGGAGACATACTCTTTTGAGGCATTCTACATTAGTCCTCAGGGGTAGAGGCGCACCTGGAATTGCCTACAGATGTTCATGGGCGGCAGTAGCCATTTACCATCAGATGGACTGCATGCCCGTCCTCTATTTCCTTATTATAAACAAGAGTGTTCCATATATGTAGTTACGGAAAGCATGCGAAGGGTAGTAGCGGGAGCGATGGAGGTGGACGGCAATGTCGCTCGCTGTGCAGGCATCCCGGGCGAGGAGGCGTCGGGCGGGGCGGCGTGCGGCGCGGGGCAGTTCGCGTGCGAGGACGGCGCGCGCTGCGTGCCGGCCGCGTGGCGCTGCGACGGCCGCGCGCACTGCGCCGACGGCTCCGACGAGCTGCGCTGCGGTCTGTGATTTACTTCGTGATGTTTTACTTCATAAATTCTAACCAAGTCATCATTATCACCTACCCACGATTGTACATTATGCTAGCTCGGGCTTGCTATCAAAACGCATCTCAATTTATAATCTATAAATACTAATTTAGAATTAAGACGAGGAATGGAATTAGTGGTGCATGTGGCGAGTGTGGTGGTGCCGTCCGCAGCCTGGAACACGACGTGCGGCGCGGGGCAGTTCCGCTGCGCCGCCAGCGGGCTGTGCGTGGCGGCCAGCTGGCGCTGCGACGGCGACCGCGACTGCGGGCCGCGCGACGCGTCCGACGAGGACCCCTACATGTGTACGTACCCGCGTCCACGAACTCGCTTCGCCCTCGCTTAAGGGAAAGTGCATTCTGCATTGTACATAAAAATGAATTAATGAATAACGTGCGCGCACGTGGCTTGCAGGCGAGAAAGATTTCAAGTGTCCCGGAAATTTCGCTCGCTGCGCCACGCCCGTGGGCGGGCGCTTCAGCTGCGCGCCCGTGGCCGCCTTCTGCGACGGGCGGCGCCACTGCCTGGACGGCAGCGACGAGTGGGACGTGTGCGACAACTGTAAGACTGCCCGGACCTTCGGCGCCGGCCCGTCACATTGCTGCACTGATGCATCAGTCTCGCCTAATATATTTAAGTGTCCATTGTTTTAAATTGGTTTAGGTTAAAAATTATTTATATTTTTTTCAGTCTCGGAGGCGCAGTGCGCGGCACTGGGCTGCGCCTGCCGCCCCACGCCGCGCGGGCTGGCCTGCTACTGCCCCGACGGCTACGAGCCGCGCGACGGACGCTGCGTCGGTAAGAAACAGTTTAGTCCTTCTCTTGGTTATACTGTAACCATTTTGAACATATTTAAGTAATACTATCGAATACCATAAGTGATGTTTAATATTGTACAAGTATATAACACGACTTATCCTGGTGAACAGACAGCGACGAGTGCGAGTGGGAGGGCACGTGCGCGCAGCAGTGCACCAACTCGGAGGGCTCGTACAGCTGCGCGTGCGTCGCCGGCTACGAGCTGCGCGCCGACCGGCGCTCGTGTGCGCCGCTCAACGGTACGCGGCCCGCCGCCCCGCCCCGCGCCGCGCCGCCCGCGCCGCGCGGTCCGCCGCCTCACGCGCCTCGCTGCCCGCAGAGCCGCCGGAGCTGCCGCTGTCGCTGATCGTCACCACGCAGAAGGGCATCAGCCGGATATGGGCGGAGCCGGGCGAGGCGCACGCGCCGCCCGTCTCGTCGCTGACGGCGTACAACGTGCGCGCCGTGGACTTCGTGTACAGCAACAGGTGGGCGGGCGCGCGGCGGACGCGCGGCGGGGGCGGGGCGCGGCGCGGCGCGGCGCGCGCGGCCGCTGACGGCGTGCGGTGCGCAGGTCCGTGTGCTACGTGCACCACAACGTGTCGCGCGGCGCGCTCGTGTGCGCGGCGGCGGACGACCTGGCGCGCCGCCGCACGCTGCCGGCGCCCGAGCTCTTCGCGGACCTCGACTGTACGTCATGCATCTTGTTCATATAGCGTCACGTCACGTCCGTAATCCCCGAAGAGGCCGCGGAATGGTTTCCCGCGTTACGCTTGCGTCCCACTACAAAACAGATGGTGAGCTTATTGCCATACATCGGGCACATACGCCATTTCGGGGCGTACATCACACATACCCCCATGCATGTCTAATTACATTGGAGTGCAAAGAGAACGAGAAGCAGTTTCGTTTTTCATTCGAAGCGAAACATCTACAGGGGCGCCTCGTTACTGACGCCGATGCTTGCGTGATAGCATGACTATTCCATGCCGCGCTGGCTTTACGCCGCAGTGCTCGATCCGTGTCTGGGACATGTGTCTAGTGCATCGGTGTACGTGCTCGATGTACGAATTTTTAAATATCAACATTGCTTACAATTTTACAATAAAACAAAAATAGCTAGCAAATGGGCCGCAACGTAAACATTGTGACGGCCATCACATCACTACGTACCACGCACGTACCCACGCGAGCGCGTCCGCAGCCGTGTCGCACCTGGCGGTGGACTGGGTGGCCGGCAACTGGTACTTCGCGGACGAGGCGCGCGAGGCGCTGTACGTGTGCGCGCCCGCGCTGCGCCACTGCCGCCTGCTGGTGGACGGCGGGCTCAGCAAGCCGCGCGGGCTGGCGCTGGACCCGCTGGACGGCTCGCTGTTCTACTGCGTGTGGGGCGCGGCGGCGGCGGGCGTGTGGCGCGGCGCGCTGGGCGGCGCGCGGCGCGGCGCCGTGGCCACGCAGCGGCTCGTGTACCCGGCCGGCGTGGCGCTGGACCTGGCCGCGCGCCTGCTGTACTGGACCGACTCCTACCTGGACACCGTGGAGTGCGCGCGCTACGACGGCTCGCGCCGCACCACCGTCAGCCGCAGATACCTGGTCGGTGCATCCCTCGGCGCGCGCTCGTAGTTTAGTCGATTCTTTGCTATTGTAACTATCGTAACGTTTGTCCGGAGTTTTTATATCTTATTATTATTTTTTCCCCATCCCATGATGGGATAATTTGACATTGAAATTCTCTGAACAGTAACCTGTAGTAGTATTGTACGGGCTAGCGCCGTGCATCGTGTACGTTAGTGTCGGGAGTGCAGCACCGCGCGGTTTTCCTATGTTTGATATTCAGTACGCAGCTAGCAGCCGACCGCGACGCGTCTACAGCTATCATTTACTTAATGTTTACTTAGAGTTTGCGAGTGATTTCTACAAGTATACCGTACGTCGCAAACGGCGGCTTTCAGACGCAGAGACTGGGGCAGTTTTCTGTGTTGGAGAGCACGCTGTTCCTGCCCGTGTGGGGCAACAGCAGCGTGGCGCTGGAGGCGCGCGCGCCGCCGCGCCGCGCCGAGCTGCCCGTGGGCGCGCGGCCCACCGCCGTGCTCGCCTACCACCGCCAGCGGCAGCCGCTCGGTACGCCTCAAAGTACCTCACGATCTCCATCTAACGCATTCTTAAAAATACCATTAGGTAAGCTCACGCGCCGTGTTCGTCCGTAGCGGCTGAGCCGCATCCGTGTGCAGTGCGGCGCGGCGGCTGCGCGCACATCTGCATCACTGCGTACCGCGACGGCGTGCCGCACGCGCACTGTCTCTGCCGCCACGGGTACCGCCTGGCCGGCCACGGCGACTGCGTGCGTGAGTAGCGCCCGCCCGCGCCGGTGAGCGCTGCCGAGTGCCGCCGAGCGCACCCGAGTGTCGCCGAGCGCACCCGAGTGCCGCCGAGCGCCGCCGAGCGCCGTCGGCGGCGGCTCCAGTGCGCGCGTGCCCGCAGGCGCGGAGGCGGACACCTGGCTGGTGGTGTGCCGCGGCTCGCCGCCCATGGTGCAGGCGGTGGCAGAGGGCCGCGACGCCGAGCCCGCGGCGCCCGCGCTGGACGCGGCGCGCCCCACGACGGCCGACGTGGACCTGCAGGACGGCTACCTCTACTACTCCGACGTGCACAGGTGCGCCGCCGGTCTGCGCTCCCGTCCTGCCGACGAAGGGTCGGACCCCCGAATAGCCATGATGTGAAATTTTGTTGTCACTTCGGACCGCTCGCGCTCCACGTCCGCCATTGAAGTTTCTTCCGTTGCACGTGTTCAGATACGAGATCGTCCGGCAGAAGCTGGACGGGACGGGCCGGGAGGTGTTCATCGGCGACGACGTGGACAACTGCGAAGGATTGGCCATCGATTGGATAAGTGAGGAGGCCGCTCGTAGACACGAGGCGCGCGCGGCGCGAGCGGGCGCCTCACGCGGCGGCGTG
Source organism: Mysoria ambigua (assembly GCA_018245875.1). NCBI lineage: Eukaryota > Metazoa > Arthropoda > Insecta > Lepidoptera > Hesperiidae > Mysoria > Mysoria ambigua. The sequence continues at coordinate 9,282 of DWEI01002823.1, read as the reverse complement.
TCCACAGGCCGCAACCTGTACTGGACGGACGACGCGCTGGGCCAGATCAGCGTGGCCAGCCTGCGGCGGCCGGCGCTGCGCCGCGTGCTGCTGCGCGAGCGCGACCTGCACCCGCGCTCCCTCGCGCTGCACGTCACGGCCGGGTGAGCCCCGCGGCCCGCTCGCTCGCCCTGTGTACACTACATTAGTTTAATGAACGCGGTGTGTTATGAGTGATGCTTTAAATTAATGGATTCGAGAGCTGCGGCGTAGAGACAGCGCCAGGTGTGCCGTCGCGGCATACGAGTCGCCTTCATTGCCGAGGTGCGATTACAGATGTTAACGTCCAGAAATGCTCCGCAGGGTGATGTACTGGGCGGTGTGGGCGGGCGCGGGCGCGGGCGGCGCGCGGCTGGAGGCGGCGCGCATGGACGGCGGCGCGCGCGGCGTGCTGCTGCGCGACGAGCTGCACTGGCCGGGCGGGCTGGCGCTGGACGCGGCGCGCGGGCTGCTGTACTGGTGCGACACGTACCTGCAGCGCGTGGAGCGCGTGCGCGTGGCGGCGGGCGCGCTGGCGCCGGGCGCGCGCCGCGAGCTGCTGGCGGCGCACGAGCCCGCCGCGCCGCTGCGCAAGCCCTACGGCCTGGCGCTGCTGGAAGGTGGGTGCGGCTCCGAATCTAGCACGGCCGTCTGTAAAACACACTCGAGTAGAGTCGGCATACATATACACACGTGTATCTATAAACAACGATCGACAGTGGAACATCTAGCTTGGCTTCTGAATACGATCAAAAGTAATCACAAAACCGACCAGCGTCGTACTGAAATTGAAGGACCGGTTAACGTCCAACACAATTAACATTTTAGAAAATTCCACAGCGATTTACTTAATTTTCTCTCTAAATTGAAAGAAGGGACGCGGAACCGAATTCGCCCCTCCTTTTGTATTCAACAACGATTAGAGTCGGCAGACGCGCTACGGCAAAAGACACGAATGCTTGGAACCACGACGCACGCACGTGCACGGCGCTGCGCAGACGCGGTGGTGTGGAGCGAGCACGGCTCGGGCGCGCTGCGGCGCCGCGCGGCCGACGGCGCCGTGCGCACGCTGCGCGCCTTCCCGCCGCCGCTGTACGACGTGCGCCGCGTGGCCGCCGCCGACCGCACAGGTCTCTGGCGGCTCCTCGCTCACCGGAGCACCGCGACGTTTCGAATTGTTCTAGCTAACGATTATTTTGTTTTAAAAGTCAAACTTTAAGAACCAAAGTTAAAAATCCAAAATTATCGAACTAAAACATTTCATAACCATGGTTAGCCGCGTGTAGCAGCAACTCCAGTCGTATTAGCCTTGAGATTATTCGACGTCTCATCCTCGGGAGTCCAGGTTTATATCCAAGCGCGCACCTTTTTTTTGTTTAAGGGGGGAAACCTTCAAAAGGGAGATACCGGGTTATGTGGGACGTTTCCCTCATTACAACCTTCCTGCGCGCCAATGTTAACTACTTGAAGTTAGCAATGAGATTTTATAGTTCATAATGTTATAAACGTAACAGGTAGGATTTTAGACAGTGGACTTTCTTTAGCTAATAGTGGAATGTATAGATTTTTAAAATTAAGAATTTATGAACAAGAGAATATTTTTTAACCTAAGCTTCAGATGACGAACACGTTACAGAATGAATCGATTTAACTGAAACTTAATTTATATACTAATGTGGAGTCCCAACTTAACGCGATACTGAGCGAGCTCCGTCGTCCCCTCTGCCCCCGGGCAGGCGAGAACGCGTGCTCGCGCGACAACGGCGGCTGCGCGGAGCTGTGCCTGCCCGCGGGCGCGCGCGCGCGCACGTGCGCGTGCGGCGGCGGGCGCGCGCCCTCCGCGGACGGGCGCGGCTGCGGCGCGGCCGGCGCGCCGCCGCCCGCCTGCCGCGAGGGCCACTTCCATTGCGGCAAAGGGTACTGCGCTTTACAAATCGGACCGCTATCGCTCACTTCTGAATGCGCCGATCGAGATTCGTACCGATTATATGTTTCATCCGTAAATATTTTTTCAGACGTTGCATAGACTCCTCTTACGTGTGCGACGGCGACGCCGACTGCCCCGACGGCTCGGACGAGGACGCCTCGCCCGCCGGCCCGTGCGGTACGTCCAGTAACTCTAGAGGGTGGCGGTGGAGAATAGAGACTACATCGAATCGAGCATTTTCGTGCGAATATTTCCTTCACTTTTATATATATTTAACAGTTACTTCACTTTCATATACATTCACCAGTAACCAATGTTACACTTCACTTGGGTAAGACACTCCCAACGGGCCTACGTAGCGAGTGACGCCAAGCCACGTGTCGAATGACATACCTTCATCGGAGAGAGGAATGCGAGGAGAAGAAAGTGGTACGATTACAGCGAACGTGACGTGCACCGAGGAGCAGGCGCTGCGCTGCGACACCAACCGCTGCGTGCCGCGCGGCTGGGTGTGCGACGGGCTCAAGGACTGCTCGGACGGCGCCGACGAGAGCGCGGCGGCGTGCGCGCGCGCGGCCTGCGCGCCCGACCAGTTCGCGTGCGCGCGCTCGCGGCGCTGCGTGCCCGCCGCCTGGCGCTGCGACGGCGCGCGCGACTGCGGCGCGCACGACGCCAGCGACGAGCTGGGCTGCCGCAGCGCCGAGTGCGGCATCGTCATGTTCAAGTGCGACAACGGCGCCTGCGTGCCCTGGGAGTACTACTGCGACGGGCGCGCGGACTGCGCCGACGCGTCGGACGAGCGCGCGTGCCGCGCGCCGCCGCGCGCCGCGCCGCGCCGCCGCCCCGCCGCGCGCCCCACTGAGTGAGTGACGTCTGCCCGCGCGCTGGGAGCCTTCACATGACAGTATGATCAGCATCATCGTTGATTGAGGAATATACTCGGAGGAGCCAATTTGTTTATAGATTTTATACCAAAACCAAAGATGTCGGAAGACAGACTGCGTACATCCTTTTTTAAGTAAAAGGCTTTCTTCGTCTTTTTGCCGCTTTATATCCCGACCTAAGGCTATACGATAACAAATATTCTAAATACTTCAGAATGACCCATGCAATAAACACGATTTAAAACCCAGATACTTAAGAAAAGTAAGATATTACATAAAATATTTTCAACTGGTTACTTGCTACAACTGTTGCCAGATACCTCTCCAAGGTCAGATAAGATCGTTCCACCATCCCATGAGATTGTGGGTGGTGAAATGAAGTTATGGTTTTGTATCTACCCGTCACACGACATGTCTCTTGAAATATTTGCGACTTTAAATTTCTTCCTCGGTCGCTGAACGACCGAAGGTACTCCAAAACAATGGAAGACCTCATGAACCAATTTATCTGGTATTGTCGGAGCTTTTTGGTCGGGGATGGCAGACTTCCGGCCGTCGACCGGGAAGTCGTCGACCCGCCCCCCGCACCGTGCCCGGAGCCCTGCCGCACGCCGCGCCCCGCCCCTCTGCTCCCAGTGTGCGGTGCTCTCTCAGCCGCACCGTTCACACAACTGTTACAGCGAATTACCTGTCATTTTTCCCAAGTTACAAGTAATAAATAATGTTCGTACGACGTTCAACCGGCGTAGTTTATTTCTTCGAATCCCAGCTCGTAACAGTACCTACGAGGATGAGGAGGGGGGGGGGGGCAGTTCGGAACTCGAAGCAGAGCCGAATGTGATACATTCCAACAAAACAATATTGATGTGGTTATTTGCAGACACCACGACAACACGACGGACAAGAGCGGGCTCTGCGAGGAGCACGAGTTCCAGTGCGCCGACAGGGAGTGTATACGAATGGCGAGTATCGCACCGCGCTCCGAGCGCAGCGCGCGCCGGCGCAGCGGTGGCCTCCTGCCGGGCAGTGAGCGCAAGTGTAGACTGCGCTGCACTACTAGAAATTTTAAATTAGAAAAACGCAAACCGGCCTGATCGGACACGGGAGCACACCGCATTAAAAAGTCATAACAGCACAAATGTTCACAGAAAATCGACCTATAATATACCATAGCCTTCGTCTAGTTAATTAATAACAGGTTATTAAATATTAAAAACTATGCAGGCAACTGCAGACCTTCACATCATTTGAATTGTGAACGCAGGAATTTCGATGCGACGGACGCGTCGATTGCCTGGACGGATCCGACGAGACGGAGTGTGAGGCGCCGCCCGCCTCGAGCGCGCCGCCCGCCGCGCCGCCCACCGCGTCGCCCACCGCGCCGCCCGCCGCGCCGCGCGTCGACTGCGCCGCGCCCGCGCTGCGCTGCGACAACGACAGCCGCTGCGTGCCGCTGCTGCAGCTGTGCGACGGGAGCGCGGACTGCGCGGACGGCGCGGACGAGGCCGATCGATGCGGTGAGTGCGGCGAGCGGCGGCGGCGGCCGCGCGCGCCCGGCCGGTACACGAGCGTGTCGCGCAGGCGAGCCGATGTGCGCGCTGGCGGCGTGCTCGCACGAGTGCCGGCCGGCGCCGGGCGGGCCCGTGTGCGCGTGCCCCGCGCCGCTGCACCTGCAGCGCGACGGGCTCACGTGCGCCGCCGCGCACCTGTGCGAGGAGTGGGGCGTGTGCAGCCAGGTAGCGCCCTCCGCTAGTCGTTACGTCCTCCGGCGATGCGGTAGACGAACGCCACAGCTAATGCGCCGCCCACTCCTCAGACGTGTCAACCGCAGAAGAACCGTTACAAGTGCACCTGTTACGAGGGGTACCGACTGGCGGACGACGGCTTCACCTGCAAGAGTACGGGTGAGTTTTTTGAGCTACCGTCCGATCGCCGGTTAATAATGTTATAGTTTAAACGAGTCTCGTGCGTGCGCCCGCTTGCCGCCGACCGAGCCCCGCCCACGCGCTGTGCAGAGAACGCGACGCCGCTGCTGGTGTTCAGCAACCGGCACGAGGTGCGCGGCGTGGAGCTGCCGTCGCTGGCGTCGCGCGCGCTCGTGTCCTCGCTCAAGAACACCATCGCGCTGGACTGGCACCGCGACGGCGCCGGCGTCGTGTCGCTGTACTGGACCGACGTCGTGGACGACGCCATCTACCGCGGCACGCTGCTCGGCACCGGTGCGTGCGCCTGCCGCGAGACGGCGCTCGGCCGACGTGCGGACGCAATAATCGAGCTCGTACTCCTTCGACAGCGTTGAGCGGAATAGAGGTCGTGGTGCAGCGAGGACTGTCGACGGCCGAGGGTCTGGCGGTGGACTGGATCGGCGAAAACCTCTACTGGGTCGAGAGCAGCCTGCATCAGATAGAAGTGCGTATTGTTCCCAGCTGCTATTTGTTATAAATAACTCGATCCAACACTATCCGTCGAACGTACCGCGTGTGGCAGGTGGCGCGGCTGGACGGCCGCTACCGACGCACGCTGATCGCCGGAGACATGGACAGTCCCCGAGCCATCGCCGTCGACCCCCAGATGGGTGAGCGTCGCGGAATAGTTTCATGTCACCGAACGTCAGCGAGCGTCACCGTGCCCTGTGAGGTCCGACGCGCGTGTACAATTACACGACCAGTTTGTTTTCCGAGCAGTTTATTAGGCCCAGTATCACCAGTGAGTCAAAGTAATATTAGGTACACACAGCCGGCACTCCCGCGCAGGCTACCTGTTCTGGAGCGACTGGGAGCAGGCGGCGCCGCGCATCGAGCGCGCGTCGCTGGCGGGGCGGGGCCGCGCGCGCGTGGCGCGCGTGGATGCGCTGGGCGGCGCCTGGCCCAACGGCATCGCGCTCGACCACCCCGCGCGCCGCCTGTACTGGATCGACGCGCGCTCCGACTCCATCCACACCACCACCTACGACGGCGCCGACCAGCGCGAGGTACTGCGCGGCCACGCGGCGCTGTCGCACCCCTTCGCGCTCACCGTGTTCGAGGGGCACGTGTACTGGACGGACTGGCGCAGCAACAGCGTGGTGCGCGCCAACAAGTGGAACGGCAGCGACGTGACGGTGGTGCAGCGCACGCTCACGCAGCCCTTCGACCTGAAGGTGATCCACCCGAGCCGGCAGCCGCGCGCGGCGCGCGGCGCGTGCGGCGCGCGCAACGGCGGCTGCTCGCACCTGTGCCTGCCGGACGGGCCGCGCGCGCGCGCCTGCGCGTGCCCGCACGTCATGCGCCTGGCCGCCGACGGGCTCACGTGCGAAGGTGCGCCCGGCAGCTAGTACTTCCGACCGCCTCCATCTACAAGTTATTTTCGGTGACATAAAATATTTTAACGTAACATCACGCCTGTAATCCTCGAAGAGGTCGGCGACGCTGGCCGACGCGCGTGTAGTTCCGAGGGACATGGTAGTGTAGGCGCGGTGGACCGCACGGGCTGTCTGCTTGGTGACGCAATAACATTATGTAATGTATGATCAATAGGAGCAAGATGTTGTACAGGACCTCATGTATTAACATATTGCATGCCCATATGGGTCAAACCGTCTACTTCTTTTGAGATTACAGGCGTGAAGTTACGTTAAATAAAATTTAAAAAAAATACATGAGTTGTGCATCGGTTATACTCTAGCTATTTATTGAAAAAGGTTTAAAATATTAAATTTATCGAAGTGATGTTTGGGCAGTTCACGAAAAAATCCTGCTAGTGAGTCGCGCGGGTGAAATCCGAGGACTGGATCTGGACGATCCCCAAGCGAACATCATCCCGACGGTCTCCGGCCCGCTGCTCACCATGCCCTCGTCCGTGCAGTTCCTGGCCGCCGAGTACGCCATTTTCTGGGTGGACACCGAGGTTCGCAACACGGATTACAACTAACACGATACGCTCGTCCCTACGAAGCACGGCGTAAAGCGCCCCCGCGCGCCCGCAGACCAACGACATCAAGCGCACCGACGTGCGCGGCGGCGCCGTGCGGCCCGTGGCCGACAGCGGCTGCGTGCGGCCGCGCGCGCTCGCGCTGGACTGGGCCGCGCGCCTGCTGTACTACAGCGCGGGCGGCGCGCTGGCGGCCGCGGCGCTGGGCGGCCAGCACACGGCGCTGCTGCTGACGCCGCGCGACGGCAACATCACGGCGCTGGCCACGCACCCGCTCAAGTACGGCCGCGCGCTCGTCCCGCGGGCTGCGCGCGGGCCGCGCTGAGCGTGCGCGTGTCGCAGGGGGCGGCTGTACTGGGCGCTGCGCGGCGCGCGCGGCGAGCGGCTGCAGGCGGCGCGCGGCGACGGCGGCGACGCGCGCGACGTGCTGGCGGCGGGCGCGGCGCGGCAGCTGGCGGGCGTGGCGGGTGCGTCCGCGACCGCGCGATCGCTGTTCAAATTTTTCATCCTTATCTCGCATGTGGAAGGCTGTTGAGACGTAATGTTTTCAAAACCGTGCCGAATACCCTTTACGAATACGTTTTAGTATGACGTCACAGGCAGGTAAACAAGCTATAAGATTTGGTCATTTTTTATAAATCGGACGGACAAAGAGGGGTAAGCGTAAATTTATGTCTGCCAGCAAACCTGATGAAGTATTTTATGTTTTTGTTCCAACGAATCCTTAGACGCTTGATGGGCTTGGACAGATCCGAACGGTGCTTAATTCATACAAAGTATTGTATGGGTAAAGATAATTCTAAAGTAAATAATATTTAACTTGACATATGACTAAGTAGCTAAATGAATTTTTTTACCCTCTGTAGCCTCTGATCAACAGGAGGAGTGAGATGTCATGTCGCTCGACAATCCGTCTGTACACAGCCTGCGTCAGACCTGTTATGACCTACGCCAGTATAACCTTTTGCTCGCGCTAGGTCAATAGATACCCTCCAAATATTACAGAACCGATGTGTCTATCCCTCATCTTCTATTAAAAGTGTTGGGTATTCGAGGAATCGCAGTTCGTCGCCGTGTCGGTCATGTGGTGGCCGCTTGCCGTGCGGCCGCTGCTGGCGGTGCGTCGAGCACACAGCGGCTCCGATAGATGTTGTGTTGTAATACCGCTCGTCGCATGCAGGCCTGTGCGTGGACACGACCGACGAGCGCCTGTACTGGCTGAACGCGGCCGCCTTCACCGTGCAGTACCTGGACCTCGACACCGGCAAGTTAACAACCGTAAGCAAACGAACTGTCGCAGCGCATTCGATCACGACATTCTCGTTTCGTTCGCCGCACCCACGAAAGCCACCTGTCCTGCCAGCTGCCGCTGGGCGGAGGCGCGCGGCCGGCGGCGCTGGACCTCGCGGGGCCCGAAGTAGTGTGGGCGGACGCCGCCGATGGGGTTCTGCGCGCATGCCACAAGGACGACTGCTCCGGTGCTCGCGTGCTGAGGAACAACACGGGTACCGCAGTGCGCCGGACGGCGGCCGCGCGGCGCGGCGCGCGGCGCGGCGAGGCGCGGTACAGCGAGCGCGCGTGTTGCAGAGGGCGTGCTGTCGCTGCGCGTGTACGACGCGCGCGCGCAGCGCGGCGGCGGCGCGTGCGCGCGGCGGCGCGACGCGTGCGCGCACCTGTGCGTGCCGCTGTCGGCCGCGCACAGCGCCTGCCGCTGCGCGCAGGGCTACGAGCCGCGCGGCACCGCCTGCGAGCGTGAGTGCTCGGCGACCCTTTCGCTGTAGTGGCAATACTTACTTTTTATGTCGTTTACCACATGTTAACATAGACGGAGTGTACAACGTTTTACACATCCGTCGCACTCTGTCGCTCCGGTGTTCCCACCCCGCCCGCAGGACGACCACCACACCCGCCCCCGACCGTCCGGCAGCCGGCGCTCGCCGCTCGGTCTGTCTACCTGTACCTGTAGTTGTCTGCTCAATTGTAAGCTCGATGTGTTCGAACTAAACCGAGCCCGCAGCTCGCTGCTAGCTGCAGCATCGGGCGCTGAGGGAGGAGGCCCCGCGTTGGCTGCTGCGCACGGCCGCTCCGCGGGCCACCGCGTCTGTCGCAGCGCCGGGGCGGCCGTGTTGTGTATATGTGTCTAAACTGCACAAATTTTCGAAAAGCAATGCCCCGTGGTCATAGACTCTCGTCTAAGTGCATCGGAAGCTCACGCCGGGACGCGAACGTCGTTCGCCTGCTACTTCTTCTAGAGTGACGTATTCGTTAGTTTTTTTCTTTATGTAGTTATGACCCATTCAGCTGTGTCTTTATATTTTTCTGTCAGCCGATCTGAACTTTTCCTCCGATGCAACCATTATTGGCACTGGACATTTTATTTGTGCCTGGTCGGGCCTGTCTGCGCAGCCGTCGACGAGGTGCTGATCTACTCGCTGAGCTGGGAGCTGCGCGGCATCGCGCTGGGCGAGGGCGGCGCGGGCGGCGCGCTGCCGCCCATCCCGCAGCTGTCCATGGCCACCTCCATCGGCTATCAAGTCGGTCAGT
>DWEI01002822.1:0-13679 GCA_018245875.1 Mysoria ambigua | reverse complement strand
CCCGGAAATCAGTATAACATTTTTTAAATATGTAAATACAATAAAAATTAAACATTATAATCCGTACAATTATATATTTTTCAAAAAATACTACAGGTATCAGATGGATCGTTACCACTTGACGGGTAAGTATGGATAATAATATTTATGCAATAATAAATATGGATCTCGGTCGGTCTGAAATAAAAATTATTAATAATAATAATACATCACATGGCCGCCTTAGTCTCATTAAAATTCAGACGGATTTGTCCCGCGAAACCTAATTTATACGTCCACGTAATAGCTTAGTTACTATACAATGATCTATCGTGGAATATTGTAAAATAGTTAAAGACAAAAGCACGTTAGATCTATAAGAAGGCAATGTATTTAACTCTGCCTGCCCCATAAAAGACTTGGCGTGACATTATACTCGTAACTTAATTAATAAATATGTTGTCTGTATAAAAGACTCTGCAGTATCTGTGAAAATAATATATGTTAAAATATTTCGCTTCTACCTGCTTAGTAAAAGTGAATTAATATAAAAAGTATTGTTTCTGAACCAATGGTTTAATTGGATGACAATGATCGTAGAATAATGAATATGAATGTACATTTTTAATCTAGTCTACTAAAAGTATAGGAATACATATATACTTTTTATATTCAAATCATAGTAAGCGCATACAATTTTAATCGACATACCGAACTAATGGAAACGCATTCAATAACATGCACCATGCTCCTCGAAATTAACAACTAAATGACTGATTGGAAATGGCAACTCGGTCACGCCGTATTAACATCGAATTGGGTTTCTGTGGCGATTTTCAGTTGCATACTCATTAATGTACACCGATAAGCGATATGTTGGTTTATTTCGCGCGCTTTTGTTGTTTCTTTGTTGCTGCTATTGCAATTTGAATTTGGAAATTGTTTTGATTTGAATTTAGAATTTTTTTTGGAGCCGAAAATTTTCAATAAGAACGTACGTTTATCTTTTTTTTATTTGAATTTGAATCTTATTGAATTTAAACTTTTTTATAGCTTTCTTTAATATTACATTTGGTTTTGTACCAATGATACCATATTAAAGTAAATTGTTTTATTTAATATATTTAAGCTTCTTATAAAAAGTTTATAAATAGCTAATTATTAAAATTTGTCAAGTTAGTCTTGCATTGTATTTGACTTTAATTACCTAATTAGAAATATCCTGAACACCAACAAGCAGTTTCTTATATGAATACTACAAGCTTTATTCTTGTCTTAAAACATATCTAATTAATTTAAAAATAATTTATAAACGTCTTTCGAGTTTCTATGGCAGGTATTTTTTATGGGAAATAATAAAAAGTTTTTATATTTTTACAGATTAAATATGTTTTTTTTTATTTTTCTAGATGAACCAAAAGTGCAAAGTATGCGGCGAGCCAGCGGCTGGGTTCCACTTCGGCGCGTTCACTTGTGAAGGATGCAAGGTAAGGATCACTAATAGTATTATATATTATCTTTAACTTTTTAAATCTAAACATTTAAATGGAAAGGCAAGTTAATTGCACGTATATGCGATAATTTATAAACATTTTCGTGCTCATTTTGAAATCTCTTGTAACATGACGCCTGTAATATCGGTTAGGTGAGGACAGAGGAGTATGGTAAACATCCAAGTTTCACCAGGTACATTTACATCCCATCATGAAATATGTTGTAGCCCTATTGCAATACACCAGGCACAATTCCAGACTCAGACCCGGGATTCGAATACAGGACTTCTGGATCGATCGCGCTCACAACCACTCGACCAAGGAGGCAGTCATATAATAGATAAACATAAAATAAGACAAAATCAGACACGTACAAAACATAAATGTATTGCAATTATCTTTAAGTAGGAAGTACATTAGAAAATCGACCAACTTTCAAACAATCGCACCAAGGACCTTGCGTTTTTACACTAGCGCACGCGGTTGTTGAAAGACCGCTGTGTTTTCTTTTCTTTACATCGTTATAAGTTACATAATAATGTACGAAAGGAATTAACAGAATCTTATTCCAAGAATGAACTCTTATTCCAAAATAAATTTATAACTTACATTAATTCTGATTAAGTACCTAATCACCTTAGAATCTGGAAAATAGTATTTCAGAATAAAATAAGAATTTAAAAGGAAAGTTAACTTTAGTAAACAAATTTCATATAGTTCTGAAGGCAGAAGGACGGAATATTTGGTTAGGATTTAAATTTTGCTTAATAATTCAGTTTCGGGCTGATAATAATAAATGTGTCCAGGATTTTATAAACAATCATTGGAACGATGAATGTATTGTATTAAATGGTACCCGTTTATATGAACTTTATACGTTAAGACATAAAAAACAACGTTTACTGTAGCCAATACACAAGAATACACACGTACCACGTCCACCGACCGAATATCCGTATTCGAATATTAATTGCCGTCTAATGGATTCGTTTGATTTTCGGAATCGATTCATCCTCATCCCTATGGTGCTATTGCCATTTGTATCGTCCATGCAAATGTGTGCCGTATTTACTTTGCAATTGGTCGAATTTCAAGTACAGCATGTTTTGCGTAGAGATTGATCGTGTCCGGGAGATTCACGTCGATAACTCGCTCGGCACGCGACGGTTCCGTTATAGTTTTTTTTGCTGACGCGTACAAAATCAGAACAATTTGTTTACAGATTTCGCGTAGTTTTTAACTGCATCTCTTATATTGTTTTGATAAAGCATGGAAAAGAATATTTCGGTACATCTCAAACACGGACATCTTAATATATATTAGTGAATTTAAACAGACAGTAACAAACAGTGAATTTTAACAGACCTTTAAATATTCATAAAAATATTAAATATATATTAACGCTATTTTACACCAAGATGGAATAAACATTTATGTTCATCACACGAATATTTATTTTGGTTGGATATTGAAGGAAATCATGAAAAAAGTTATATAAAATTTGTAATCGTGTCACGATAGAAACACAGCCAGTAGCACTATTATCACTAGCCCAAGTAAAAATCTAGAAACGTATAACTTCATTTATTACACTAAGGTACATAACAACTTATTTCATTCTTATACATACATCAAGATTATACTGACTCACTGTTAAGAGTCAATGTCAAATAGGATACGTTTAAAAAAATACGAATGTTCGCGAATGACGTTATAAATCTTGAAATGTTACATATTTCGTATCCGTATTACGAATATTAAGTACTAAGTGATTATTTCTAATAGAACATACCAGTATAAGGATAAGGCAGTACATTTCTTATAGTGTCTGTTGCAACAGACCGATCAGTGTCAAATGGAACAGAACTGAAGTAGTAATGATCAAGTACAATAGAGGGCGCTTGCGTCAGGGACGGAAAATGTCGCAGGACGGGGGAAACGCGGTCGACTGGATAATAACGTCACATCCGGTTATTATTGGCGGAACGGCGATGGTGTTATGTTAAGGTTCCTTAATCTCATTACAGGTTTCAAAGTCCACATATTTTTAGATGTATATTTGTTCAGCAGTTTTGACAACTTTAATTATATATAACATCGTTGTAATTCTGCCATTTAATTTTAATATCCATGACAATACGAGATCATAGTAGGTAATAATGATTTTAAAGAATGCACATAGGAAGAACAACGCACATTTTGTGAATTCTGCGCTTAGATAATAATTCGAAGTGACTCACAGTGACAACCTGAATGAGTCAAATTTCAGCCTGCTACTGACTGACGCCTCTGTACAAAACTATTCTTCTTCTTTAAATTATATCTAACGGATATAACGAAGACGTAAAATATATACAAATAAAATATATACGACACATATATACATACTCTAAGGCATGTAAAACCTTTCAAACTACGCTTGGCGGGACCTGTTGACTGTGGGTTTAACTCTGTTCACTCTCGAAGGACAACTTATAATGGAAAAACAGAATCGTTAATCATGAGAACCTCCAAAAAGCATTTTTACCTTTTATACATTACACGAGTCCGACTTTATAGTAGATATTAGAGGTTGCGCAAACAGAAAAAGAAATGAAGGTCGTCGATCCAAAACATTAGTAATTGAATTATATGCAGTACATTATCGAACATGTCGCAACGACATGCGATGCCAAGAGATCGGAGCCAAAAGGTCGGTCATGGTGTTTGAGCCGTTGGGAAACACGGATTACGAGTAAGTTCAGAGGCCGTAAAATGACTGCAGACGAAATTATATCGAAACTACGTGGAACATTTCAAAAAACAATTCACGAATTAGAAGATACGATTGGTTGCTTAACTCTTCGTTTCGAATGTGAAAAAGAGCAATAAAAATATTTTTATGTTTTTTTAACAAAATAATATTATAATTATATTCACAATATACAATAAATCGGCAATATAACATATACAGACTGCTACAACCTACAGTAAGAGATACATATAAGAGATACGTAATAATCAAATTTCGAAGTAACCTGACTTTGAAGTATACTTACGTGGTCTTTATGTGCTTGAATATTACTAAGAAAATCGCATCCAAAATACAGTACACCAAAGCGCAGAGATAATCAAATTCATTCTATTAATTCCATCCCCTTAACTCAAACTTTAGCTCCTCAGCTGTATTAACGACATGGCGATGAATGAACTGAAACACATTTTAACGAACTACACCATATACTATTACAGTACGAACTCTATAGTCCACTTGTATTTCATACATTCCTTGTCTCTGTCAACCTGACGCCTTATAATTCCAACCGTTTAATATTTTCGAGTCAGTTCTGATTAAAATTAAGCTTCCAATAGGAACTTCGCGTAATCCATCAGCATCATCATCAACTTCATCAAAGCCTTAATTACTTGTTGGGCACCGCTCTCCTCTCAGAATGTGTACGGATGAGGGCACAGCGTGCGACGCTGAACAAGTACGGATTGACAAACCTGAAATGCTTTAGAGGACATTGAAAAACTTGAATATAAATGTCGAACCGCTCATATTTACAACATTAGGTGAGCTTCTAAGATTAAAGTGTCACTTAATGCAACGGTAACGGAAAATATCATGAAATACCTTTAACGTAATATACCGCCCATTAAGCTGCCTATCTTATCAAACTTTCATATTTCTTCACCCAATAAGTACTTAGAGATTTAGAAACCAATATATCAAAAGCAGAAGAATAATCGTTAGGACAATTAAATTTAATATAATATAAGAAAGTGTTGACGGTCTCACAACACGCACGCCGGAATGCAAATAACAAATCTCATCGTCAGTCTTCTCATTTCAGCTTAGTTGCGTCAATGAGACTTTAGAATGCTCAGTCATATTTTCAGATCTCTCGAGTTTAAGTTGAAGATGCACAAGGTTATGGTTGCAATAGTTTAACTCGTGTGCCTCAGCGCAAGCGGTTTTCTATAAGCGACGTACTAGTTCCTTGAATAAATGAAATTAAAAATGCTTTCGTAAATATATAACCATCTTGTACTTATATTCCGCGCGCTCGTTCGAATACCCATTTAGTTGTTAATCGATTAATCGTTCGGTAGAACGGCGCTCTAGAACATCAGCACGTCACAATAAATAACAAAACACAAAAAAGCGTACAATAAAAAAAAACAAAATAGCGTTAATAACAAGGTATTATATTAAAGGCGTCAAATTCGCCAATAATTCCGCCGTCATAATCTGTATAATATAACGAGTATTTTTTTGACAGAACATTCTAAATTTAAATTAGAATTAAGTGTAAGTCAGTAGTCAGTGTAAGTCAGTAGTCATTCGAGCGATACGAAGCAAACCCCGCAGCGAGCCGGCGATGTGTCGGCGGTGTCCATCGGCGACGACGGTCGCACGACCGTCAGCCGACACGAATTATATTCGAATTGGGAGCACATTCAAATTGCGGTAGAGCACGCGAACGGAAAACGTTCAACGGAAAACGTATTCGGCTAAACGCGGTTTCGTAACACGCCCGTAATAAATCATGGCTACTAATTTGTTTTTAAAGGTTTTCTGCGATTATCTGTGTGTGTAATCGGGTATTGTGCGGGGACAATCGAGTGTGGCGCCGCGCCGCCATTGTGCGGCCGCGGACCTAGTTGGAGGTAGTCAAAGACGCCGCTTCGCTCCGTAATTTGTCAACCGCGTAATGGCCGATTTACATCGGAAGGTTTTCTTGACTGCAGCCGAGAGTATCGTATAGTTCAATGTGTAAAATTAACGAGAACTTGCCGCAGCTTTGTATCCTATAAGACAAATCGCTTAGGACATAAAGTTTACATATATATCAATTTTTAACTTTTAATATAAATATTTTATTCATAAGCTTAAAAATTAAAACGTCTTATTTTTAATTGAAATACGGCTTCCGAAAGTGACATTTTTAAATAATAAATCCAATTTTTATATGTACTTTTTTAATTACCTTATACCTTGAGAGCCCGTCGCTGCATACGTTATCATATCGCCCAATATTTTAGAATACAAAAGCTGTGCATAATCAACTAAGAGCACATCGTTATGTAAACCGGCCGTTACTTTCAGAAAAGAAACAAAAGTGGAGACTTTAATGGCATCGGACGCGAGTGAATTAATCGGATTGTTACTCTACAGTTAATTGGTCGGCTTCAACCGTTTAGCGCCACGAACGGCGGGGGATTGTTTGGCAAATCGCACCACATATATTAACGTCCAGCTTTTAATATGGTAAAAGGCCATTCGTGATCTTTTAGCTCACTGCCCCTTTATTTCAGAACGTTCCTTTATATCGTTTAAATGAGTCCTCGCTTAGACGACAGCAATATACGAGTTAATGTGTAGTAGTGTATTTTTTCTCTTTTATGAAGATGAAAGTCGATCTTGTCAAATGCTGTTGTAGAAAGCTGACTGTACTGGACTAGATGAACAAATGCACCAGATTTGAAGGTAGCGCAACCGCGCATGATTCTACAGGATAAATAAGCATTAGTAAATATTATACTATAATTTAATTTAAATTCAGATTAAATCTGAAGTTTGTAAATGTTTGCTATAATACAATGTTTTTGTACCTCTTTACCATAGGCAGTAACTTTTTTTCACTGTAACTCAAAGTTTTTGAACCTCGTTACCATAGGCAATAAGTAACTTTTGTTTCATACCATTGTGCAACAGGACATCCTATAGCAACTTGGTCACAGATCGTATTCGACCTTGTAATTACGAGGTTTCAATTAAAAAACTGGATCGAAATCAATCGGTTCATTTGCCGCGATGACCGTCACCACACTGAAACAATATCTTTTATTTGCAATACCATTCACGGAATGAATCGATTCGTCTCGATTGTGACGCCGAATCGATACTATTTTGCACTAGCTCGTTTGCGTACACTCGTCCGACAGTTCATTTGTCACGAGCGGTCGAATTGTGCATGGGATTTTGTTATTAAATGTGATTATTATTTTGAGCCATAAGGTCGAGAATCGGTTCTAATCGATCGCCGGATAATGATTGTCATTGTTTTATAGTGGTTATGAAAGTGTCCACCGACGCAACCGGGCGGTTGGCACACCGATTGACTTATTGGAGCATGGCGATGATTTTTATTCGCGTCACGAAGTCTACGCCACACACTGACGTTGTTTACGCCCTAAGCTATTATGTATGTGCGTATCTTCGCTTGTTTATTAGCATCCAACGGTCTGGCATTTTGACAGATAGCGGGCCGAAGGTGCGGCTATACGACGCTAATTTTAGCGCGGCCATTCAATTATTATTGTACAGATATACGTACGTATTTATTGACGTGATATTTCGCAGAAATAGAATGTCATTGATAAGTCATCTCATTAGCGCGGTTGTATCCGTTTTTGTGTTAACATCCATTACAAGTTCGTTTCGCAACGGCACGTCGATTAATTTTATGTTGGAGTCCTTGCAGTGTCGTCTCAATGAACTTATGGGACCATTTATTTTATTATCTGAAATGCATTAAAACTGATTAATACATACATATAACAACTTTACGAACACTGGTCTAGATTGCACGGCACTTTTATTATAAAACGTGAATTCTGTGAACTTAACCGGACATTCGACGTCAGAAGCGGTGCGCGGCATCGGCTCACGTTACACGAATAATCGATTGTGTTCGAATGTCAGGCGCAATCAAAACATCGCTCGGCTCGTTCAGGTCAGCGCTTCCGACTGCAAACGCGGGACGACGCGAGAGCGTTCCTCACTGCTTTATTTTTACAACTGTCAAAAGCCGCCCGGAGTATAAGAAACTTTAATCGGCAAAAAATAAGGTCACTTTTTAATATGTAAGCGCATGGCGAAGTATAGATAAGTTTGTCGATATTATTCGATGTACAGAGCAGAGGTCAAGTTGGAAATGTTATCCGATGTTCTCACGCTTGCCGCATGTTCGAGCGTGATTGTTCGACGCTTGACCAGCAGTTTTGCGAACAATTTGACACTCTGCTGGTGAGAAATGGAGCCTTGTGACCTTGGACAAGATTGGCCTCGATAAGGTGTGGTCTAGACCTATGGTTAACAAGACGTTGTGAAATCATCTGTAATCTGTCATTATACTACATATTTTGAAGTGACTTTCTTGTAAAACATCCGATTACCCTAATACGATCGCTACCACCTTCTACATGTACGAATACGTCAACTAAAGACCCCCTTTAAAACTACCCAAAAATGATTTCCATTCCAAACAATCGCTAAAATCAACGTCTTATTTAATAAATTCACGTCTATTTTTCGATGATCATGTTATATAAAAGTTATTGCACACTGCCTATCGCTGCATAAAACGCAGTTACTATCCTGATTCCGAAATGAATTGTAGTTTCACAGCAAAACTGTTCGGCTCTGCGGTAGGTTTAGAATATAGAGGGCTCTATAAAGCGGGTCATAAGTTTTTATAACTCAGTTTACGAGTTCTTAATGGCGAGCCGGCAAATTCGCAGCCACTTTATGATGGATACTTTGTTACGTATATTAAACTACGTTTATTCGGAAATTTCTAGACGTCTCCTTTTTTATATATACATATTATACCGTTTCAATAATTCGATCTCAAGGAATTCCAATCTTACGTTACATTTCGGGCTTATGTTATAAGTGAGTTATTAGTGCACTGGACATAGCCTGGTACATTGGACTTTCGAACTAAGTTCCTGAAAAAACCAAACCATTTCAGTTGATCCCAAGTACTTATATCTTATATATAATTGTATAGTACTTAGTATAGTTTGTCTTATATACATAATTATATAATACTTTGTTAAGTTCAAAACTTCATTGATATTTCAAATGTGTTTATTTCATCATACATTTATAAATTTAAAGAACTTGAACATTAGACTTGTTTAAAATCGCTTATATATTAGACACTGTCACAAGATATTTTGTGATACTTTTGTATTTAACCTAAATAAAACAAAAAATACACAAAAAAATAAACTATACCGTTACCTTAATACAATATGCATATGATATTTATTAAAATAATAAACGTTGCGGCAATATCTACATGTAGTTACATGATTAATTTATGTACCCACTTAACTCACGTGTGTTTTATGAGTAGGGTGACCACCGCGACCTCGCCGCGACTGGCGGTAGCTCGTAAACACGCACCGATGTACCGACCGGGTCGTCCCGAAACTAATCAGCCTGTCCCTTAAAAAATACACGAATTAACGCGGTACCTAGTTCAATCAAGTTCTTAATAAAACTACGCGCAGAATCTGAACACTATCTAAGTCAATCTAAGCAGTACATTTTACCACACTGTACACCCTCCTAGTACGCGGATGTTATCGTGAGCAATAAATGTTATTGACTCTCGATTCATTTGACATTTCCGTTTTTCATCGGCGTGGCGATTTTATTTCAACAATGTCTATTTACAACCTCATTTAACACGTCCCGTTGTCGCCCAGCGAGCGGACAAACGATTGTGGACTGCGGTACATAGCGTTATATCCTCGCAACGGGTAATAGTATTGATAATTACTTGAAACATTTCACATGTGCCGATACTAGGTTGTGATAGGTTTAGTTGATACACAGAAAAGAATTTCAGTATTAAGCTAATATTTTACTTGAATGTAATCGAATTCATAACCATGGCTCAGTAGACGGGCCACTAGCACTGGCGGACAAGTCCATCTTATATTATTGCTGTACATTTTTCAAGACTGATCTTTATTCTTTTAATTAAGTTTAATACCACCCCTTTATATTTAATAACACCGTTCCACATCAACAGAAATACTTACAGATAAGTTTTATATATAATCTCACTAAACCATTTTTATACTGGCATACTTATAGAATATTAATATAATTACTAATACTAATATATTTCTGATCCAAAAGAACTTAGAGTAGAACGCCCTGCCACCGTCTGTTTCTAAACACAACCTAGGGCTCTTTGGAGGAAGAGTGTATAAGCTCTTCTTAGGTAACCGTGTTTCATCTTACAACGCATCTGCGCTTTCCGTCCATCGGAAATGACGCCATACGCTGGACTGTCACATATTTAAAAAAAACTCAGCGGCAGATTAGATTACGGAGCGCGGCACGCAAACCGGCGATGCGACAAGCCAGTTAGATACAAGTGCGCTAAACAAAAATTTATCGTTAAACCATTAAACGCCATCTGCACTTTTATTGGCGATAAATAATAATGGTCTGTAAAGTTAAAAGCACACAGAGCGCATAAATCGTAGCGTTTTATCCGCGCGCACCGCGAACATAAAATCTTTGTACTTACAAATAGCCTGCTTAGACTATTTTAAAGGAATTAAATCACATTGTTTATGCACACGATACAAGAAAAGCTTAATGTATGAGTAAGCAAAATATCTTTTTCAGTAAAATACGAGTAGAGTTATTCTACATAGATTGTAAACGACTTATTCGGCACACACGACATTATACAATTCGACCCCACGAAGGATTCACTTCGAGCTCAGTAAGACAAAACAATTGATTATTTTTGCGGGTTTTTTCCTAGATTTTCATGTTTTTGTATTTAAATAAATAAATATATATGGCTATGTATTATATAAAATAGGAATGGTTGCAATATTCATTTAATTCCTGTAAACTTAAACGTCACTTCACGCCTGTAATCCCCGAAAGTAAGTAGAGGAATGCAGAACACTCACCTTTCACCGGTTGCGTTTAGGTTCCACTATGGAATAGGTGGTGAGCCTATTGCCGTCCAACAGACACATTTTCAGACTCCCAGCCACTACTAGAGAATCTAACTTTTTAATAAATAAAAATTTTGTAGTGTTCGACCCGGGAATCGAACCCGGGACCTCCCGATCGGCAGTCGCACTTGCAACCGACACGACCAACGAGGCAGCCACATGTAAATTTATTTCGCGTTAATTAATTCACAACATGAGGGTTATAGAAATGTATGTTTTCTGTCTGATAGCAACGATGGTATCCGTAGGTACATGTCCATAACAGTAACGTTTGCATTGTTGTAAAGCGGTGTAAAATGCCCCGTAAACTGACGCCTGGGTATAACTAAGTAATATCGTGTAGCACTTGTCTCGTCCAGATTGCAATTGGACGCGCATGAGCGCAGCTCCCGTTGACATTGACGTTACCTGGTGCCCGTGTCCATGTGGTAATAATGATATTAATAATAATAATAATAAAATCTGTTTATTGCCAAATTAACTTTCTATGTTCTTTATACATGTGTGGACATAAATAATGAAATATTCTAGAAGTTTCCAAGGGTCTTTTGAAATCTATCTATTTCGCTCGCTAATCCACAAATACAATGGTGTGTAACCTTGGCGGGTTCTGTGCAGATTTGCTAAGTGCACACATAGCTCTATGTACCTACGTATATCGTTTATTCACACCGCAATCAATACACTAAAAGTTCCTATACACCATCCGTGTTGCCTATATACAATAACCATTACGTTCTGTCTCTAGAGATGACATTCTATCACTTAAATGACAAAGAAAAGCGAACCTCTACAACAAAAATAAGCACACAATACTTTAAAAAATATAGGTATTATTGAAGCAGTGAAAAAATTATATAGTCCCATTTATCCATATACCTTTTTTCCCATAATCCCCACGTTGGGCATGGGGTTTCGGGATATTCCTACATGGGGTCGAAAGACGTATTCTTTCTCCGTCCCGACACGGACAGTGTACAAGAGTGATTATAAAACAGAATACAGGTGATGTGATAAATCTACTCTCCGACGTACGTAAGGACGTTTGGGCGAATATAATGCTAATAAAGCCTTATTAATGATATCCTTATCATCGCAAACTCGTAAATTATAAGGAACTATCTGTTGTAGACGTTTCGAAATTGTGGTAAAGTAAAATAATTAAACATTATTATTCTGGCACTGCCACGCCAGACCCGTTATGAGATAGACAGAGAGTACAAATAACATGTATCCTTATAAAACCGGCATGTTTTTTTGCCCAAATCACTCTCTTCATACATGACCGCTGATAGATGACCCATTTGGTCAACCACCCATTCAATCACCTTTTATCATGTGGTTTATAGGTACGGACGGTTACTGCTAATAATACACTTGCAAGGTATTAAATAAAACAAAAAAATATCATGTACACGAAACACAGAAGCACACTATAGAGAACACAGGCACAATTCAATTGCAAAGTCGATCATGACAACTAATTAAGCGTAAAACATTACAAATCGAGGAGTGATAAAATCGTTTATCTAACATTAGCCATTAGAATCGAGACTATCCCCTAAATATCGTCACTAATAACTCTTAATAATAAATGTATTTCGCGTTAGAAGTTGAGCAATGTTTCTTTCTGAGTCTGTGATGTTCAGTTATTTATTGTAGTGCGCCGACTACAGAGGCGCGGCGCATCTTCACCCGGCATTAGGGTTGCTGATATCTTTATTGTATTTTTCTCATTTGTTAGAACACCCGTTTTTCTAGAAGCCGCTAACGGAGAAACTGTAACTGCTTCTGCGTGTCTCAGCGTGGTAACCAATATATTGACTGACACGTTTTGTAAACTCCTAACAGTCAATAAGGTCAATAAATGAAGAGCCAACAGTACTCTACATTACTGACCCTCAGATACCACCTTCAATCCTATAACAGTTGCTTAAATAATTGGTTTAATCACATATAATTAACAGTAAGGAGCGTTTCACAATAAATTTATAAACAAATTTCGAACGAAGAAATCTTCGGACAGTGTGACAACCCTAACACAACCAGACCCT
Source organism: Mysoria ambigua (assembly GCA_018245875.1). NCBI lineage: Eukaryota > Metazoa > Arthropoda > Insecta > Lepidoptera > Hesperiidae > Mysoria > Mysoria ambigua. Next base: position 385 of record DWEI01002822.1, on the reverse strand, counting down.
AAGACTGAGCCCAGACGTTGTGAATTTGTAAACCTGTACAAAATATGACTCGGGTTAAAGTTTACTGCTTGTACGTACGTGCGAAAATTGATATTAGCGGCTTAGGCTTAGTGCTGCAAATTGGTACACCTGTTGAGCGGTATTCCATTATGACGCAATATCTTCGCTTCATCTGCAATTATTACCGTGTACAATTTCAAAGCAATTTTTTTAATAATCTTATTATAAGGGATTATTCAATTAAATTATAAAGACGAGTCATTTACATTATATTTATCATTATAAGTTATCAGACCACCTTACAATTGATGTTGTACTCCTTTTTAAGACAAAATTGCTTTGAAATTGTACACGGTAATAATTGCAGATGAAGCGAAGATATTGC
>DWEI01002821.1:0-13686 GCA_018245875.1 Mysoria ambigua | reverse complement strand
GAAAATTTACCATTAGAAGAAAAGTATACGAATAAGTAAATTATATATCAATTTACTTATTAAGGTTATATATTAGGCGGACCTGGCGTGATGGTATAATAATAAATACCGGCATTCTGCAGCCTAGCCGCCTGGTTGTGGGCGGCGCGCTGAATGGCTCTGGCGGCGGACGCCTCCCGCGCCGCGGCGATCCTCTGCGCGGCCGCAGCGCGCGCCTTAGCGGCGGCGAGCTGGGCCTGAGCGTGGACTGCGGCCTGCGCGGCCTCTAAGGCGTAAGCACGAGCATTCCTTGCTGCTTCTTCGCTGTAAACACACATCAGTACATTTATTAGGAGATACTATTATTTACATCATGTTTGTCGATACGAAGATAATTCGATGTAAGGATGCAAAACAAGAAAATTACAGAACCACTTTTTTATGTAAATACTTATATACGTTACTATAAAGGGTAAAGGTTTTAAGGCACCTGCATTAGGTTTGAATGAATTAAAAAAATACGACTCCATTTCAACCTTTTATGAGCGGCATGCGCAGCTTCCGCTTCCTTCGCGCTGGCGGCGCCCTGCTGCTCGAGCGCCGCTTGCTTCGCGGCGGCAACCTGCCGCTGCGCCGCCATGACGGCCGACGCGGCCGCCTTCGCCGCGGCCACCGCGCCGGCCACGTCGGAGCTCGGATCCGAAGACCAGCCTGAAATTATTCTCGAAATTAAATAAAAAATTGTAAAACAGAAAAGAGCAGGAGACCTATGTCCAGCAGTGGACTGATATAGGCTGATGATTATGATGGTGATGGTATAATATGCCCAGTTAAAAATTTAACAGAAGACGCGTGTAGCAAGAGAAGTGTAATACACATATATTTCACTTGGGATTCGAATCCAGGACCTCACAATCAAGAGTCGCGGTTGCAGACACTCGACCGACGAGGAAATATTTAAACCATTATATACTAATATTGTGTTTTATCTCTTACCACTTGGAGATTCTCCCTTGGGAACTTGTACCCAGCCTCCAACCGGTACCAGATTAGACACTTCCCATTCCCCAGCGCTTCGTTTATCGACATTGTCGCAAAGGACAATATTAAAAACAGCGAGGGAAAATATTACAGTCTGAAAACGCAGATTAGAATCATCCATTATATCGTTAACGTACTCGAAAAATAAAAGGTCTTCATTGCTACGCATGTTAACTCAATGCAGCTGATAGATTACGAAATGAATTCCCGACAGCGTTATCTTAAACTACACCCGAAGACTATAACACTCAGAATTCCGTATTTTTTTGTACAAGTCTCGTAATGTTTTTCTTGTATCTGAAGTTATTACGCTTATTGTTTAATAGAAATTTCATTTTCATAACGTATTTCATAACGTAACGCTATCAAAGTACACGTATATAGTTGCTATTGTAATATTCACCACAAGTTTTAACGCCATAGTTGTAACAAAGGATGTCTTCACTGGAGTACCGATCGAATGTCTGTTGTGAGATGGACGGTGGGCTAACATTTTATACAGTACCATGAGGAAGTCATCCAGCCTAAAAGAATATAGAAAGGGATTGCTGGCTATTATTTATGAACAGTAATTGGACAAAAACAAGCAATTTGGTATATCTACACGAGTTGCCCTAGCACTATTACTTTCATTTGGACGAGTAACTTCCATTAAGATTTTCCGCAGGGTTAGATAAGAGCTTAATAACACTATATGCAGTATTTTATAGGAAATTGTAATTATTGCTATTTATATAAAGCCTCTCAACATAAATACCACAAGGATTTTGAAGTATTCATATTAAAAGATAATCATGCCAATTAACCCCAAAAAAAACGTAACATCACCCCTATAATCCCCGAAGAGGTAGGCAGAGGAATGTAAACATTCCCATGTTTCATAAATTAGGAACGTATAGATCCGACTATGGAATAGGTGGTGAACCGATGTGATGTGAATAGATGGTTCTTGACAAGCCGTTTTTTGTGAAAGCCATAAAAGCCTCAAAAACTCTCGGTCTTTTGTAGCGCACATTCGACGTGTTGGAAAGTGGTTAGAAAGTGTATTTTATTACTTTGGATACCTAATACGTGAAGTTTTTATGTCATTTATTGTGTTTATCTTGTTAAATTGTTCAATCTTTTGAAAAGACAAAGAATGACTCATAATATCACGTCTGTATTTCCACGAAGTTGTAGGCAGAGGAGACTAACATTATCTGTTGATGGAAAACAACATTTAATAATTAGTACTAAACGTAACTTCACGCCTGTAATCCCCAAAGGGTTAGGCAGAGGAATGCAGAACATTCCCACGATTCACCAGTTACGTTTACGTCCCACTACGGAATAGGTGGTGAGGCTATTGCCATGCATCGGACACATATTCAGACTCCGAACCACTACTAGAAATTCTAATTAGAAAAGTTTTGTAGTGTTCGACCCGAAATCAAACCCGGGACTTCACCATCGGCAGTCGCACATGCAACTAAAACGTTCAACGAGGCAGTCAAATTGTTAAATTTTGATTTGATTTTGCAATTATTATATTTTCTCAACATCTCAACATTCTCAACATTACTCGTACTTTAATAAATAATAATTGAGATTTCGTACAGTTTATGTTCTGTTTATCTTTTTCTTCATCTAATAAATATTATGTTTCAACACTGTTTTTTTTTATTTCTGGAAATAATACCTATCTCCTAAACTACACTCTGAAAATTCGTTATTCCTACTAAACGGGTACGGTAAGTACAATACTTTCAAAACGGTGAGAATTTCTTACATTAAGTCTTATATGACGTGGCCACCAGTGGCATACCCCGCCATATCAGCGAATCCGTCGTGTTCCACCGGTGGTACACGCCGCAGTGAACTTGTTAAGAGGTGTGCGCCAAGGATTTGACACAGTCTCCCGGTGTGAGAGGTCCAATTTCAAACGACCAGGCTATCACTGCTTAAATTCAACGTAGATCGCGCGAACTTTACTGCACGACATACCTAAAAATTTTCACCAGCAACTATGGAGTATTTTGCTCGGAGATTATTCGGCATCGTGGATCTTTTATTTATGGTATTGCTCTTAAGCTACAGGTATACTATCTACCTACTAAGTTACCTATTTTGATAATGATTATTATAAGCCAAATTTAGAAAAAGCTAAGTTAAAGCTAAGTTAGAAAAGGCCAATAATAATTAATAGTATTTATAAAATTTAAGTTATTGCCGCATCGGCATATATGCCGATCGGCAGCCGCGCTTGCAACCAACACAATTAACCAGGCTGTAATTTTTTAATTACTTAATCAGTTCAAACAAGAAAAAGTTGTTTTTTTTTCTGACTGGAATAAAACTGTATTTGCTTAGTATATTTGTAATTTACCTCTCCGATCAGCACGATCGTTTGTAAATATTAATTCTTCCATTGAATTTTAACATTGAACAAATAATAATCTACCACGGGCATTCGAACGAAAAGACGCATAATATACAGAAATACGAATTTTGTATTCAATGTCTGGTAAACAACAAAGTCGACAGAAATTATATAATCAAAACAATAGAGGTTCTGGCGTAAAAGTTGACTCGATAAAGCTGGAAGGCTGGTGGGCGACAATACGAGCGCGGCCAAAAGATCCATTGTCGTTGTTAATGAAACCCCGCAAGATGTCAACTTTGCGAGTCTTTGTTTGAGAGCTCCGGTTTTTTGCGGTTCGCTTACAAAAGTTTGATCTAGGCGCAAACAGGGTTGAGTTTCGCGAACTACGACATTTAGAATGAACAAATATGATGGTTTTATTGTTAAATGTTTCGTGAGTATTACACGTGACTAAATATTAAGCCGGCTAGACTCACGTATGTTTTATGTATGTTTTTTATGTATGGCCCGACTAGTTTAGTGTAGTTTAGTTTAGCCAAATTAGTTTAAAACTCCGCAGCGACCTCGTATAGATCCGGAACTAGTCGGGCCTTCCCGAAAAAAAATACATGAGTTTATACGGGTTAATATCTTTAGTACTGGATTATTTATAATGCGTCTAATCATGTATTTTCTTATTTCGTTTAACATACAAGTAAACGCACATATCTTCATACCAGGTCCGTGACGGGTGAGTGGACTGCAGAGAGCATCAAGTGCCGAATATCTCTATCCTTACATAACTGCCGCGTTCCTTATACATTTCTCTCTTCATACATCTTCTTTTCACATTCTTCTTTAGATAACAACACGCCTGTAATTCCCAAAGAGGCAGACACAGGTGCGTAGTATACTCCCACGTTTCACCAGTTATGTTGACCTCCCACTATGGAATAGATTGTGAGCCTATTCCCATACACCGGGTATAAATTTAGACTCCGAACAACTATTTGATAAATTTATATTATAATATATAAATCTAATAGTTTCTGGCACCGGATTTGAACCTAGGACCTCCCGATGGGCCGTCACGCTTGCCAGCGACTCGACCAACGATGCGTATTATGGGACAAGGATAAATAATTGCAACTAACTAATCACATCCACGCGTTATGGGATGTTAATATATAGACTGGGCATAAACAAAGATGATTATTCAGACGTTATCAATGATGTATCTAAAAGTAATAAATTTACCGAGCAAAGAACAGCCCACGGCTAAGTTAAACGAAGATGTATTATGAAACTTAAACATTCTTCGTTAATTTAAAGATAAGTTAAAAATGTATCACAATTACGTGTAATAACGAATAAAGATAATTAAACAGTACTTAGCAGAGATAATAAGAATATTGCCGTTAGCTAAAAATAAAGTGTCCATGTGATACAATTACCAGTGCTCGAATATAGTTTTATTTATAGTGGTATCATGTGAGGTTTTCATACGGGTTTAATAATTCACAGACACATTTAACGTTCGTCCAGATTAAGTCTCGCATTCGCTTTGTGTGTTTGCCTCGGGAAGGCTTTAACAGCGACTGACGTCATCGTCTGCTCTTCACAACACGACGTCGAATGGAAAATAGTATTTTTACATCATTATATTTTTAGGAAATTGCCTCCTTTGTCGAGTGTTTGCAGATGCGACTGATGACGGAAAGGTCCTGGGTTCGAATCACGGATCGGGTACTACTGATTTTTTCTAGTTTATATATTTTCTATTTAAAATTTATAGTTTCTCGTAGTTTTAATTTAAGCCTATTCGCGATAGAGGCGCGTGGCACTGTGCCAAACTCCTTTGCCTGACTCTTCGGTGGTTTCAGGCGTGATGTTATGTTCTCTAACAAACTATGGTAGTATTTACCAGCTACCCAGGGTCAATGGTTGTATGCGACATTTGCGAAATAGTTTCGCGTTAACAACAAAAGTTATTGTCCGTTTTTCATAATTCATTACAGTCAGAGAAATAATAACAATCACATTACACAGATGAACTCGACAGATGAGTCAAATTAAAACTGTATCCCCGAGCGATCGTTGTCCGAAACTATGAATGTAAATTATTGTACGATTGCGCTCTGTCGTATATTTCACGGTTTCAATTTAAAAACGCAATTTACATTTAATTAGATATAATATATATACTATACTACGTCAGCGTTTTTATTAAAATACTAATTAATAACAATAATATTCGTTGTGTATGAGAGCATCTTAAAAAGGAAGCGTAAAGTGTCTTTTAACAGTGTGTAAAGTTTCTTTAATGCTATTTTACAAAAACATTAAATCCTAGGGTGCATCTCGCTTTAAACCACTACTAGAAAATCTAAATTTAAAAAAAATTGTAGAGTCCGACACGGGAATCGAACCCAGGACCCTCCGGTCGGTAGTCGCAGTGGCAACCTGCACGATCAACAAGTCAATTTGTGCAAAATATAATTCCATCATATATCTTATAAGTAAAATATAATTTCTTGTCCTATTACAAACAAATAATTAAAAAACATAAAAAAATAATAATATTATGCCTATATGAGTAAGAGCTGTTGCTATCTTACGTTTATAGAAATCTAATACATAACTGATATTGCGATAACGTCCAGTCTATTTTTAATAAAGTGCTTCCTTGTAATATCTAAATATATCGCATGTACACTCGTAAAATATTTCCAGTGACTCCGCTAGAAACGTTCGACCCTTAAGTACGTTTTTATGACGCAAAAACAAAAAGTAATTTGTACTTTTTACTCTCGAGAACTAACCTAACGCAACCATCCATTTTATGAGAAATTTAGTTCATCGCGTTACGTCGAGTAAGTTGTTGGCTATGTGCCCATTACGTTGTAATATATTCCTTGTATTTACAGAGGAATGAAATAGGAAAGAAGTTTTATGTGGTTTGCGATAACAACTGCTTATTATTCCTCAGATATCGCTTGACTAGAATTCAGACAACATCACTACTCTTTTCCAAATTCCAAGCTTAATTATACATAGCAGGCGTAGCACAAATTCATGAAAAAATAAAATAAACCTTACGCTTATAAGTATAAGCACTCTAATAGCGTAAATTCTTTATAAATATAAAAGCTAAAAAGGCACTTGGTAACGGTTTTGTAGCTATTTCCGTAACCTAATCTTGTTGCCTTGTATCGATAGGGGGTTCACTTCATAAAAAATTTAACTGACAAAAGACTTTATGAATTATTTGAATATATTGATTTTATAATTTTGAGGTTATTTAGTGGTACTGTATAATTTTATACATACTAAATATACACCGTTCGTGAATATTTAGCCTACAAGGTTTAATATGAAGGTTAGGTTAATACAAGCCGTAACGTTTCTTAGATTTAAAAAGATATAGTTACTTGCGATTAGTATTAAAAGGTTGTGGAAACAGGATTGTTTTTAATTCCGTTACGAGGGACTCATAGGCTACCATTTGGACAGCGCTGTCAACCTTAATAATTAACAATTGTAGAGAAATATTTTCATAACCAGAGGAACAAGTAGGGCCGTTTGAAAAATATTCAATTAACCTCAATATTTTTATATAATATTTTGACTATAAATTCCCAGTAGCAAAACGAAGTCTGGATTTTTGTCCTGTGTATTGCAATAGGTTTACTCGCGATTCGATGGTAAAAAATGAGAAGTCTTCTCTGCCTACCTGTCTTGGGTGATACAAGCGTTATGATACGTTTTTATTGACCTGCACGTGCTCGATGTGATAACGGAGGTAGAAACATTACAATTGCTTCAGGCATACGGAGCGCTCTCGTTGATGTTACCGGTCCCCGGGGCGCGACAAAATGCTTAGTCGTAATCCTTGTAGGTAGATAGGTAGCAACGTCTTTTTAACTCTGCTGAGGTAACGTTTTGTTTTATCTGTGGCTATATACAAAATACGTAGCGTTTTTGTGTTGAAGAATTCTTTGCTTTTTATTTATATTGTTCGTTAGTTACCGATCGGTTTCAGACTTATGAGTTAAAAGAGTATTAAAATTACCCGTTTCCATCTTCTCTAAGTTAAAGTTTACAGAATTTTTTAAGGTTCTTATTATACTTCGTATTATATTAAGTTGTGTTAGTTCTGTGTGTAAGTATTAAAGGAAGTATTAAGGGCAGACCAAGATACAAGATTTAAAATATATGTAGGTATAAAATATTAAAACATTCTAGTAATAATTAAGGTGCAAAAACTATTTTCATTTCAATACCGAATGACAACTTTAAAAAAAGGTGATATTTGTACTAACGTAAAAATGAAATCTTAGCTATAGTGATTGGTGTCGAATAACAAGTATATGTCTAGTTACAGGAATAAGTTACACAGAACAGGTAGCTTTGTTAATTAATGTATATTGTAATTGAATTTGAGTAATTTAATAATTAAGAAGTTAATAAATGATTTCATAGTTATCAAGAGAACATAAGTTGAGGTGTTAAAAATGAGTTCAGAATCTATTTATACTTCGCCTATAAACTTTGTTCGATCATTCCGATGGGCTAAGGACTAAAGTTTGAATTAATAGCTTTCTGTCGAGAGCTGTTGGGTACTCGTTGTATAGACTTCGTTATCGATGGACTCATGGAAAGTTATACAGTGGTAATAAACATAAATTAATGTGATATATCGTAGCAAGGTCACATTTTAAAAATAACTCGTGGGTGTCTTTATATGTACTTCGAAAAAATCATAAAGCATACGATGTTTAGAAACCGGCTGTTTTCATCAGATAGATACCAGTTTAAATCATGTTGTCGATTTGGGTGTTTGATTTTTTGATGAAATTTATTTGATATAAATATCAGTAACCAAAAATTAAAAGGCTATTGTTTTAAAATTTTTCATAGATCGAACGGTGAACAAACAAATAATTATCATATGCTGTTCGATATTATCTTCATTATGAACTTAGTCCACTGTTGAATATAGTTTTCGCTTAATCCCCACGTTGGGCATGTGGATTGGGATCGTTCACTACGGCTTGTCGCATCCTCCAGCCGGTCTTGACTACTTAAGCTCTACTCATAATCGTCAGAACACTTGGCAACGGCGACAACGACAAAGTAATCCTAATTACAGCAATAAAATAAGAGTAATCGTCCCATAAACCAGCAATATGGGAAATTGAAATAAAATTCGCGTTGCACTGATCATGTTTTATGGTGACAAGGGAAACTTTTCCGGGATTATTTGAGCGTTAAATCGTGCCGAATTTTCATTATTGGAGCCGTCACGCGCCCATGGGAGCCGATTTATTACCTACACCGAAACGACTTAACGGATTTAGCTCATGTTATCTGCTATTGAGGATCCGATCACATCGTGGTTTTTAATCTGTGGGTAACGGATGATCTCGATACAAAAAATTCAGAATCTTTTCATGTTTTCAAGTGGAATCAAATTATTTTTAATTATTACATGTTTGTTTATGAAACTATTGGTGTATTTTAAATCATTGAACTATAATATGGATTAGCATTTGTGTTGAAATTTATTTAACAAAGCACATATAATTTATGGCAAAAGTAATGCTTAGTATTTGCTTATACATAATAAAAGTTATACCCGATACTCGTCTCTCATAAAAAATTTGATAAAAAATATTATTCTCCAGATATAGCTATTTCGCTTTTGAACTGACGCTTGCGGCATACATATGTACATATTTGCACTATCGATGCTTTGAAAGGAATTTATTTTTTGTTGACCGTCCATATAACATCGGTTATCATTTTTCTTTATTGGCGACTTAGAATCAGTCCACATATTTGTAAATATCAATAATACATGAGCAAGCTACTTAACGATTTGAAATACTCTTATCACTAAGAAACAAATTATGTCAATATTTCAAAACGCAGAGCTATTTTTCTTTTATACCTGTGCTATTAATTGACCTTGTTTTTTACTTCCAGTGAATTCCTTGATTGGCCCGTTATTCGATATGGTACATTTGTTCTTGTATATATCGATAACAGTTCGTATTTTTAAACAGAGAAGATACGGAAAGCGAGATGGCTCATAAAAACACTTGTGCAAACTCATTATTGCGCAGAAATAATAGCAATTCGGATCTTGAACGTGACCTCTCGCCTCCGCCCCTCTCCCCCTTCGCGTTCCGGGAAGTCGTACACGTTCTTTGACTAATTTTATCGTTTCACTCGTAACATCGTTTTGTTCTTTGATTTTTTTAACAATGACTCAATTGGTCTTATTTTGATACATTCAGTATTTTTTTTCTTTCAACGCTTTTCTTTATAATTTGAATTTTAAGGTAACAGAAATTTAAAATTTTTCAAACAAATTTAGCTATTTATTATCTGTGAAGTGAGTTTTTATATTCACCATCATCATCAGCCTACTGCACTCCACTGCTCGACATAGGCCACCCTGAAGGCAGTGAAGGCGGCGCGAGAAGCTATGCTTTTCGGCTTCCAACCTGAAATACCAGCGCGAGGATTATGTAGTTACCTCCTGAAAGAAGGCCTATGTTTTTATGTTACTGAAAGGCAAATAGGCGAATGAGCCCGAAGCTAAGGTTATCAATGTCTTCAAAAATTCTCATTTTAAAAGATTCTTCTTTTAAGTCGAGAACCTCTCTGAAGCTAATTTCCCATCATAAATATTGATAAATAAGATAATTCTATAAACGTTTACACTCACAAGGAGATAACATGTAAATTTTAGTTGGGTATCGGGTCGGTTACTAAGGGATTTTGCTAACTTAGAATTTTTAGTCAAATTTCTAGGAGCCGTTCGAAGTCTACGTTGGTTCCCGGTGTCAGGTAAAGCTTACCGCTTATTCCATGCTGGGCTGTTATCGTGACTGGCGGAACGTGGAAATACATTTTCACACTTTTGCCTACCTCTTTGGGGATCACAGGGGTGATGTTACATATTATAAGTGTGGGTTAGTTGTCCAATAATAACACTGTATTAGTTAGTAACTGCTTATATTTCACAATGGATCTTGGCAGCGTAACAAGTCAGACCTTCAAATTATTTTTAATGAATGTCCCGGTAATATCATCTTACACTCCTTATATACAAAAAGTTAAGTTATTACAACAAGTCAATATAATACTTAATCAATGAACAATAATTTGTATTCTACGTTTTTAAGTAACTCCTACTTTGTCTGTTACATCTAGTCAATTATAAATTCCGCGAGTCGTTCAACATCTGTTGTGTACGCGTAGCGCCATTTCGCTTTCGATTTTTTTTTTATGGGACGCCATTTTTTATTCAACTCCTCTAAATTTACAACAACACTGGAAACTTTTAATTATAGGGCGAAAGTAACTTTGTAGCGACAGCAATAAAGGAATGTTCCGGTTTGTAAACTTTACGGACAATTTTTTTTGTTGTTTTCGTTGCATTTACACAATATCACTTTTCATATTATAGTATAAACGCCATCAGACTTGCTAGTCGCATTGCCACAGTTTTAATAACTGCAGTATTGTATGGTCCTTGGGATTCTAGGTAGACCAGGGTTCATAAAAAATCTGGTGATATTGTGTATGCTTTCGTAATTAAGTCTCTACATTGTGTTTTCTGCCCGTCTCAATAATTCGGCTCCGATTTATTTATTTAAATTGAGTTTTATATATAACTTTATAAAAGTGTCCCCCTTTTAAAGAGTATTCAATTTATTATTGAACACCAATCTGTATTCATTACGTTTTAATGCTACAGGATTAAAGAGAATTTCGTACAATAAGGTTATAATGTTCACACGTTGTCATTATAAAATATAAATAGATCAACGAGCTGGGTATATTTATGTGGATAGATTGCTATTCTGTAGTTAATTTATGGCTTACATAAATTCGAGGCAGTCGGAGCCTCAAACTCGAGATGTAAATTTATTTCAGTGACGCCTACATTTAAATGAGAATTTAATCTCTATATCATTATTCGCGCCCTCCGTCCGTAATTGTGTTCCGTTATTAAAACCCACTGGTTTCCTGTGAATCCACACACAATATTAGAATTTTGGGTGTTCTGAAAACTAATCACGACACTTGTGAATGAAGCTAGTTTTATGTATTTGATGCTCAACACAAAAAAACAATGTATTATTATTATTATTATTATTTCAATATCACCACAGTACGTTCGTTCCGATGTAGGAAAAAGAGCGTTAAGCGCCACATATTACGATCCTGTACAGATCGAATTTACTTCTACAAATGTCATACATTTCAGTGATATGTTCGTATTCCAGGCCCGGGCATTATTACATGTTTACATGTGTCTAATTAAGATTTCCTAGTAGGGGCTCAGTCTGCGAATGTGCCCGGTACATTACATTAGGCTTACCGCCTATTTCATAGTGGCACGTCAATGTAATTGGTAGAACGTGGGAACATACATTCCTCTGCCTGGTTCTTCGGGGATTACAAGCCTAAGTTACGCCTATGTATGTAGCATGAAACTTATAATTCTATGTTCCATACATACACATTATTATAAATAGTGCATATAATGTGTTATGTATGTACATATACAGAATCTTTATTAAGACATTGTTCGTTCCATGCTCTGTGGTGGATCAAATGTGTATTTTGATATTGATGCGAGCGAAACCAGGGCTACGAGCTTGTTTGATATAAAAATATATTTTTTGAGAGAATTTTCGGACTTCCAGATATTGAAATAGGGTGCCAATAAAATGGATACGACGTTTATAAGAGTACAGATTCATTATATGAATGATTGATGATATCTGCTGAACTGAATCGAGCTAAGCTTCGGCTCAGTTTTAGGATACCTTCGTCATATTAAATATTAATCAATTCTAAATAAAAATCCTGAAATATTTTGGGAACATTTGTTTAAAGAGTTTGGTCATTCATTTGATACATATAATTGGAATGATATGAGTAATCGGAATAATTTGTATAATTCGAATCCTTTGCAAAAATGGAATCATGTGATAGTTGAAATTGTAATAACTGGAATTTTTATTCACGTGAATTAGCTTTCTGTGCAGATGTCGACATTTTTATACTTTAACTAGCTTTGTCCGTCGTTTCGACCGCAGGATTTGTCAACAGTAATCGTTATAAATTTGTAGTGTACTATAAACCTAAACCTTTTTCAAAGATTATACTATCTTTTAGTAAAAACGATGAAAAAATCCGTTTTGTACATTTAGGAAAATCGCGCAGAGTAAAGATGCGGGTTTTACACAAGTGGGCAGAATTTACAAGAGGCTTGGCATCGACCTCAACATTCTTCACAGCGGAAATAAAAAGCGCTTTAATAACAGTTGTTTCATGGCAAAAGTAAGTTTAGTGACGCGGCCGTCACATTTGAACCATACGCATTTCCTGCAACTCTGTCAATAATTTTGATTTGTAACATTAATATTTTTGCAAACAACAAGAAATTCAACAAGAAATGAAATAATGTTCGCGGAAAAGTTAAACAGGTCTAAGATAAAATGCACGTAGCTAAGTTCAAGGATTTGAAATGAGGGATCAAAGGAATGACGGCCATTTAAAAGATATACCGACCGTCGAGGCTTTAAACAACCCTAAGGATTAGGAGTTGAGCTGATTCGTTAGTCGGTACGTCACGGGAAGCGTAATTTAAAAATATATTGTCGAGTGATCGCAAGTCCTACTGCTGAACGAGAGGTACTCGGTTTAATTTAAGTGATTTAGCAACGTTGGGTACTCTAAGTAACAAGTACAGAAGGAATTTTGCAGTTGCACGCACCTATAAAAAACATATAAAGCACCTCGTAGATATTGTTTGCAGTGGCGCCAGATATAGATAGCCTCTGATGACAGCTTGTGGTAAAATTTTCATGTGGATTTAGTCCCTAGCAGGGCGCAATGAACCACCGTCGAAGCTCGTCGAGGCCAATTGTTGCAAAACTTAGGACAGACAGCGGCGCCACTCTTGGAATAAATTAAAAGTATCCGAGAAGGAAAATTCATTATAACAGTCAATTGTTTTCAAATTTGCCATCACTTGAGCGGATGAAAGTTTGAATTATTCTTTAATAATTAATTTGATTTGTTTTTAAACCATAACGCTAGATGTGTTCGCTGAAATTACATAGTAGTGATTGACTGTCTTATATACCGGGCTACATATATATGCGTGAAGTTGAAATCACAGTTGGGGCTCTCGTGATTTATGTTACACGAAGACAATCTATTCGTGTTCTCTAGCTTTCTCATGTTTACAGCATGAAGGAAAACATATTTATTTATTATACACACAAGTGCCTGAT
>DWEI01002820.1:0-13687 GCA_018245875.1 Mysoria ambigua | reverse complement strand
TTAAATATTAGTTTGAATTTTTAAATCTTTAAAACGTTAAATGTATATGTACTCACGATACCTACATACAGTTACGACAATATATTACTAATTTTAATAGCCATATGTGACTGCCTTGCGTAACATAAATTTCACATAATTATTTACGACTGTACGTAGTCGACAGTAAGGCGAGATAACATACATAAATGTTGGGTTTTACATGTTTAAGACTATACATTTACATTTTAAGTAAAACAGTACCTTCAATAAAAAACAAATTTCGAATTATTGCACAAATTAAGAAAAATTTTGGTACCCTCTTTATCGAACCCTAAAACTTAAGTATTTACGAAACTGTTAAGTATTATTTTAACAAACCTAAACAATTTGATTGCAAAACCGAACAACATGCATTTATAACAGATAACATAAAAAAAAAAACATTTCTACTTACTGCCATTTCCTTTTGTCATTTAACTTCAGCGAAGCGGAATTCCCCATGTCTGTAGAATTGTTGACAAACGGTCGTCAACCAAAACACTAGCTTCTCAGAATGTAATACAAACAGTACCGCGCAAACGGTGCACTGGCGCGAGCCTGCCATTCGACTACCTGTGCCCCATACCTATTAAACCACCGAAGTAAATCTCTGACCATGACTTTCCCTCGCCACTCATGATCTTTGTAACATTACCACTGTTTATTGCGACGTTGCAAAAAGATATGTTTTGTAACTGATATAATTTATTTGTACAGCAAAAATGTATTCTACCCACTCGATTACTTGATAATTGTCTTATTTCAAATATTTCAATTTGAGGTGTATCTTTCAAAACTGAAATATTGGAAAATATTGCTGATTAATCTTTTTTAATAGTTTAATTATTTATAGAAACTACTTCATGTTTCAGATTTAAAAAAAAACTTGTAAGCATAATATAACTTATTTGTATTTATATCTATTTGCCTAATAAATTAGTAAGAACATGCTTTTAAAAAATAAAAGTAATATGTGTAATGCTGCAAGTTTGTATATACTGTATAGCCTTATGAAGACGTACTTACTTAATGCTAAAGAATGTATGTATTTATTTGATAAAAAATCTTTTCGTACAACAATATTAAAGTAAGTCAATAATTAAATGGTGGTAGAACCCTCTGAGGTTCGACTTCGGCATCACCACCACCACACCTATTTCTGTCGTATAACAGCAGTGTTAAGCGGTGCTGTGTTCTGGTTTGAAGGGTGTGGTAATGGAGACATACTTTTTCGAGGTATTCCAGCTCAGTCCTCAGGGGTAGAGGCGCACCTATGGTCGACTTATTTGGGGTTGATTACATAATATGTCCATGGGCGGCAGTATCCACTTACCACCGGGTAGACTGTATGCCTGGCCTCTACTTTCATATTTCAAAAAAAAGTCAAAACGCAACAAGAAATTTATACTTTATATTTTTACTATTTGCAATCTATCCTTGTTAAAAAATTATATTATGTTAGATATATAATTATGTTATTCATTGAAACATTCATTTTAAAACTTTGTAATGTCAATGTCTTCAATCGTCTTCCTGACTTGTCACCTTGTGTTTTGAGGTTAGGATTTATGATATTTGTACGTAAACACTTTCGATATGATGAAATATTATTTATAGTGCAAATATTTAAGTACATAGAATTAAAACCACATTCATCATGAAAAAGGAAGGTATTCATATAATGTTTCAATAGTTACTTCAGTATAGCCCAAAAGTTTCACACTTTCCTTAATAGTTATTCTTTCGCTTCCAGAAGTTCAAGATATTTTTCTTAAAATACTTCGAGAAGAAGAGGATGTGTCGGCTGGAGTTGCAGCTATCAAAACTCTGTTAACTGTCATAGAAAACTATAAAGGTTAGTATTAGTTACATATCACTTTGGTTTTTCTTATGCAAATAATCATGAACCTTTATACATACTTAAAACCATTATTGACGTTCTCTGAAAATGTATCTAATTAATTATTTCACGGATTCTACTTAATAGTTAAAACGATAATTTGCTTTTATTTCTAATGTTCTTTTGATTTCTTCCTTACAAGATGTCAGGTATACCAAAATAAATAAAATTTGTGAATTCAAGACTTAGGAATTCATGTGTTTTCAAATGAAACTTACTAATTCAATTATTCCATAATAAACTACAATACAAATTCTTTTACTTGTTTGAATATTTTTGTTGGTGATTATTGCATGAGTTATGTTTAGATGGTGAAGCTATTGTCAAGTACCGGCTACAAAACTAGATTCCTAGACACTATTCAAAATTTCAGCTAATAAATCTATTGTATTATTAAATACATAACAAAATGTGATAAATCTGCAAGTAGCTGTATTGGTCCCAGGAATTTAATCTAGGGCCTCACATGAACAATTGTGCTTACAATCACTTAACCAAAGAGGTCTTTTAACATTATTTAATATTAAATCGATGACATAGTCCTATCACTGATGTAATATTAAATAATTTTCTTATTAACAACTTATGCTAATCAGATTCACTGCCACTAACAGTCCTATTTCTATAGGAACTTAGAATTGAGAAATGACATTTTTCCCGAGTATAGATATCAATGGCAGCAGGTACCATTTATGGCCACTGCTGACTCACTTTTCTATCTCTCACTCTGTTTCTTCTTGACTCCACGAAAAACCTTTTTTAAACAATGTATTATCTATTGTAATCTGCATATAATATTAGCTTGCTGTAAAGATATGTGCCTATTTATGTACATATGTAAACCACATGTAACATATACACTGAGTCCTGTAAATATGCATTAGTCCATATATTACTTATTTATATAGTGGCCACAGTGAGAGAGCTGGATTTGAACCTGCAACTGGCCGTGGATGCGATGAGACACTGTGACCAGCCCGTCACAGCTATATCTTCAGGATGTGAACTGTTCATGAGATTCATTACTTTTGCCAAACTTGATGTTAAGGTAATTAATATATTATGTTTCATTTAAGACCTTATCATACGCTGATGATGATGATGATTGTTATTGTAAATAGAACTATCTTCTTACTAGTGACAGCAACAATAAATTACTTTTTGCCTGCTGCACATCTTATGTACGATTGAAACAACTCAAAAACTAGATAAAGCGAGAACAATTGGTGTTTTTATTAATATTCTGCTGGTTCAGTGGTTACTGAATCTGGCTGCTGAGGCAGGCTATGAGTTTGATCAGTAAATAATGTATGTATTTTTTCTGAATAAAATAAAAATCTGGGCACCAAAACACAATTTCTCAAGATGTATACTTTGGGATTAAATGGTAATGTGGAGATTTTCCAGGATAATATCATAATAGTATAATATTATTATTATTATTATTATAATTGCAGCATTATTTTGTTTATGACTCTTTTGTGTTACAGTCTTTCGAGGAATGTGAGCAAATTATGCTGCAGCGAGGAAGGATATTTTTGGATACACTTTTGAAAGCAAGAGGCAAAGTAGCAAAGCAGGCACTACCTTTTATTACAGATGGTTGTGTTAGTGAAACCTTTTTTTATTATCATATTTTATTTGAAACATAATGTTACATCACATCTTTATATACTCTAGTGTTTAACCAGTTAGGTTTACATTCAAGTATGGAATATAGATTGAGCCTATTACTGTATAGGCCTTCAAGGTCATCAGGACTTCAAGGGCTTCTATCATATTTAAAGTTAATTATTCATTACTGTTGTAATAAATGTATTAATATTCATACAGAAAATACTGACACACTCTAGATCAAGAGTAGTGCTCCAAGCTATGGTAGAAGCTGCCAAGACCAACACAAGATTTCAAGTTTACGTCACAATGTCGTGTCCAGATAACAGTGGGTGAGTGCAAATTATGTGTTATCTCTTATACTATGCAGCATTTTATGGATGTCTTATGATGGACAGACAGTCCAACTAATACCAGTTCCTTGTTACATATCTGCTTATTGGGCAGACTAGAGTGTGAAGTATTCCAGAATTGCTACTTGCTCTGTGCAAACTTTAATTGTATTTCAATTTAACACTACATTTATGAGTGTTGATTGACATACCTATTTTCTTATTGAAGCTAGACAATTTGTGTTTTTACATTGCTAAATAAACATTCTCAAGTTAGATTCTTCAAAAAATTTCCATTTATTGCCCGGTACAAGCAGGCTCCTGGATACACTTTGGTGCCTTCTTTATCTAGATACTAATAAAGTTATCAAGACTTATCTTATTTTAAATTTACACATGTAACACCAACATTTTTTTATATTTAAATTTGCTTTTGTATCATACAGATTTTTCTGATGTTAAATTTCTACTTGTAAATCACTATGCTTCACTAATGTTCTCGGGTGGTTTTAGGGAGCTGATGCATAAACAGTTATCAGAGGCGGGTGTGGATGCCACACTGATATTGGACTCTGCTGTGGGCTACATGCTGGAGTTTGTAGACATTGTCATGATCGGTGCAGAGGGTGTCACTGAGAGTGGGGGCATCATTAACAAGGTTGTATTGCATAAGAGAATTATCACATGACCAATGTAGTAAAACTAATTCATCTCAGTTTAACAACGGAGACATTGTGTAAAGCCTAGAAGGTGTTGATGGAAGTGAAATTAACACAACATAATAAAAATCTCTAAACTAATATTACTTGTGGAAATATATTAAAGTGAATAATCTTTACTGTGTTCCCAAAAAAAGTATATAAATAATATGTTTCTGTTTTGTTAATAAAAGATTTTTTCAACAGATTGGTACATACAGCCTGGCCATGTCAGCATTACAGCTGAAGAAGCCAGTCTATGTCCTTACGGAGAGCTTCAAGTTCTCCCGGATATACCCACTCAACCAACAGGATTTGCCTATTGAATTTAAATACCTATCAAGTGTTCTCAAGTCAGCTGATCTGTCAAAGCAACACCCTTTAGTGGATTACACTCCACCAGCCTATATAACACTACTTTTCACTGATCTGGGCATCCTCACACCATCTGCGGTCAGTGATGAACTGATAAAGTTGTATTTGTAATTAATGTTACTTTTTAAATATACATTATTTATATATAACTTTTGGACTTTTACTACTAGTTAAAGTCCTACATCAACCTGCACACTGTATTTTAACCATGTTTATTCGTAGTATATATTTGAGAAATCTGTTAAAGTTGCAAATTATCTACTAATAAGACACTGTGCTCTCTCCCAATCATCACATCAGTAGATGTTCAATGTTCAAGTCACAATCATCCTCATTCTTATAAACCTTATTTAGCAGTCCATGTTACTAAAAACTCACGAAATATTTGTCTACAATACTACATCCCAATAATAGACATGGTTGCTACAAGTGCCATTGAAGTATAGATTGAAGTGCCATTGAAGTAAGATATAGATCTATAGTATGATTTTAGAGAAACCTTAAATCTTCTGATACTCAATGACTAATACCATAAGGTGATATATAGAAAAGATTACTTAAGGTACCGTTCAAAGCAAAAACACAGTTGTAAGTTTTGTCACTCAAGTTCACCAGTAAGCGCTGACTGCAAGATATTATTTAAATAGATTACTTTCTATCTTTAACTGCATCTTACCAAATAACTTTTCATCATAAATGAATAGATGGCCATAAGACTGACTAAATATAAATATAGTCGAAATTGTAAGATAAGAGTATAGAATAAGTATAACTTTTATATACCTATGTTATATACCTAGAATAAGTATAACTTTTTGTTACACTTATTGCAAAATTTTCATGATAAGGTACAAAGATAGAAAAATTCATTATCTGGCACTTTTATTAATATCATAAGTAATAAGAAAAATATTTACAGACATTTCATACAAACATCATTATTACACACTTACCAGAGGAAGACTACAAACGCTATCATCACACTAAGTTGCAAAATTTGAAAAATTAATACAAGTTTAAAACGATATAATAGGCAAGAGTGTAATGTAATTTCACTATAATTTCACGCCAATTTTGAATACAAAAAATATTGGAAGCACAAAGTTATCACATACACTTAGCATTTTTTTTCACGTGAATGTATAAAGTCATCTTTTAATATTCTAAACGTATGGAAGCACACAGAATACTTACTAGTTTACAAAAAAATACTATATCTAATGTACTAAATAATTACAAAACATATTTTTATTTCACATCAGTAATACATTTGGTCAAAGATTATTATGAAATTAATATTAAAAGATTACAATTAAAATATCATAGTGAATTTAATAACCATCACATTAAACTATCAAGTCAAAACGGAACGGTCATTTCTGTCACTAATTGAAGCCGTAGTGCGATATGTTAAAAATTGTGGAATAATTTGTTTTAGAAGTGAAATTAAAAATTTATTCACGAAAATGTTGGCTCGACTTTTAGGATGTTCTGTTTTAGCTTCTTTAACTGATAATAATAAATCTCTTTATAAAATACCACCGAAAAAAAGAGATAAAAGAATATTTTACAATAAAGGTCACTTCAAATATAACTCCAATTTTATTTGTTATTAATTTCAATATTTTTTAGTAAAAAAATATACATCAGTTACACATTGTTATACAGAACTTACCAAGATTAAAAACACATATTGTTGCAAAGACTTTTATAGGCTAAGTACGTACAACACTCGTACGTGCGTGTAAACTGGAGACCTTCGTGCTGACGTCGAGGCGCCGGGTACAGTGCAAGAAAAGTATTATTAGTTTTATTACTATTCGTTTTAAAAGACTTAGCGGCAGTACTCTAAATTTAAATTGCTAAAAGACTATTTTAAATTTAAACATGGAAAATACTTATTATACTTTAACAAACAGCTCTCAAGTTATTGTACACTAGTTATTGCTTATTGCAGTAATTGAGTAAAATGGGAACTTAACGTCTAATACAACACATAATCAAAACATATTTCACGACGATTTTCGTCAAATAGCATTCGACTTATTAAAGAATAAGAACAATACTGATATTGGACAACGTCTGTTTTATACGTACGACAATATTTTCTTATAAAAATATTTCTAGTATCATGCATAGATATTCTAAAAACATTTTTGACAGATGACTTTGACATGTACGAACTGGTTATTGGAAAATTAAATATTTCTGCTGTCACACAAATCATAAAACTACTGGAGGTCCCATAATTATCGTAGATATTCATAATACAATACAATTATATGTAATATTTTTATAAAATATACAACGGGTAATTGTACTCAGATTGATTATTATGATTTACTGTACTATTTCCTATTTCTATTTTAACAGAACTAAACGAACGCATCGATAGTTCCTATCTTCATGGAGGGCCTGTACTCGTGTCATACAAAAGAATACTGAAACCTACCGAGTTTATATTATATAGATGCAATCTCAAAAGTGGGTATGAAACAGGGCCAAACAACAATTTCGATTTTAATGTTAGATGACGTCACACCACAGCTGCGTCGCCATTGGACCCAGAACAATGAGATTTGTGAGTAGCGCAGACAGTTAGTAATGCATGTATCGCTTTATCTATAAGCTTGTCGATGGGCTCTGGGCTTCAACCCTTCACATTCCGAAGCCGAGCCTCGTGTAGCGGCAGAAGTGGACTCCGGCCGATGACGGTATACTTCCAACGTGTGAGGATCAAGTCGTCATGGAGTTCTGACATTAAATTTTAATCTGCTCTAGAGGATATGTTGCGATTCGTTCCACTTGCAATGAGACAATGCAGGTACGAATCTAGCGACAAAGTTGCTCGCTGGCATATTTTCACCAGAAGTGGAGTATGTAGTTTAATGAAATGTGCCCCCGAGGACTCCGCCAGGGTCTCGGCCAGAGGCTGGCTGCGCGGCGGCGGGTGTGCGCCGCTATCTGTTGTAGATGCTGTCGATGATGGAGTAGATCTGGTGGAAGTGCGGCCGCTTGTCCGGCTCGTACTCCCAGCAGCGCAGCATCAGCGCGTACACGTCCTCCGGGCAGCCCTCGGGGGCCGGCATGCGATACCCTGCAGCACATTTTACAAAATAAATTGTCTCTATTGGCTGTGAAAACATTTTAAAATATTTACGATGTTATACTCATACAAACTAAAATTGATGTAGTGAAATGTGTTATTATTAGTATTCAGAATAGCTTTTTGTGTTCTAAATTAACTTAAATGGATAAAAGAAATATTTTATTTTTGTACAAAACCTCAGGTATATACGAATGTTACATTCGTGAGCAACAAAAGTGACAAGCTGTGTCGCGGCCTCACGCACCGGTGTCGATCTTCTCGCGCGCGCGCGAGTTGCTGAGGCCGGCGTAGGGCGTGTCGCCCTTGGAGAAGATCTCCCACGTGAGCACGCCGTACGACCACACGTCGCACAGCGAGGTGTACTTGCCTGCCCGCACACGCGCACAATCAAATGGCTTGATCTTTTCATATTGCACGCTTATCAATATTAACAATGAAATTTATGTTACAAATCATATAATAATTTTATTGCTAGCAATATTTTAAAACAAGGGAGAGTTTTAAATCGAATAAGAAAACAAATTATTTTGCACAATTTATGCAAACGGACTCATGTCATAGAAATTTCTAGACCATTATTAAATTTAAATAGTTAGGAGGTCGTCCAATCTCACAAAGAGCCTATCCGAGTGGGTACGAAAGGAAAGTCACCGAAGTTGAGCGCCTCGGGCGCCGTCCACTTGATGGGGATCTGCTTCATGCCGCCCGACACGATGTACTCCTCCTCCTCGCGCGACATGCCGAAGTCGGAGATCTTGACGCTGTTGTCGTCGCCCACGAGGCAGTTGCGCGCGGCCAGGTCGCGGTGGATGCAGTTCTTGGACTCGAGGTAGCGCATGCCGGCGGCGGCGTCGCGGCACATGGCCAGCAGCGCGCGCGCGCCCAGCGCCGCCGCGCGCGCGCGCAGGAACGTCAGCAGCGACCCGCCTGCCGCGCACCGCACCGTTCCGTCACCACACACAACCACTACATGGTTTTTTTTTAAATTACAAGTATAAGGCGGAATATCCATGTCGCGATGATGTGTCTTTAGGCCAGTTTCATTGTTGCGCTTAAGACTCTGGAGCAACGGACTACGTGCAACGACTAGTTGCCCTTAAAATGTTAAAAAATAAAAACCAATATTTTTTCCAGAGGTACCTCGAATGGGGATACGACCACAGAATTTTTAAAATAAGAATAACGACCAGGAAAAAATATTAGAGGTTCTAACTTTGAAGAAATATTATCAATCCTCCCAGAACAAGGATTCGACTGTCGAATCTTTTAATAAAGTAGCGTGAGATAAAATTACTAAAGATTCTTCTCCAGAAAAGACCGGTTTTCTAGAGAAAAAGATTAGCAACTGGTCTGACCTGACACCAGCTCCATGACGATCATGATGGGCTGCTTCTGCACAGCGATGCCGATGAGGCGCACGATGTTGGGATGCTGGTACTGCTTGAGGATGCGGCCCTCCTGCAGGAACGTGCGCTTCTGCTCGTCGGGCAGCGCCACGCGGCACGTCTTCACCGCCACCTCCTGCCCCGTCGTCTTCAGCCGCGCCTTGTACACGTCGCCGAAGTTGCCCTGCATGGATGTCAGTCCAACATTCAGTCGACTTTCGCATAACCCTTGTAACAGACGTTTAATATAAGTATCTGAAAGTTGTCATAAGTTTAAAATCTCTCGCTCGCAAAACGACTCCGACGGAACTTCGCCGGTGCCGTTACTGCGCATGCGCGCGCAGAGCGGCGGCCGCGAGCGTACCCGGCCGATCTTGTCGAGCAGCTGCACGTGGTCGTTGTTGAGCTCCCAGGTCTCGCGCGGCACGGCGCGGCGCAGCAGCGCGCCCGAGCGCGCCGTCACGGGCACGCCGCTGGCGCGCTGCCACGCCACCAGCTCGCCCACCGACGGGAACGCCGCGCCCTCGAACCGGTAGTGGCCCTGCAACCGACGCGCGCCTCAGCACTACCACACACAGAACTAATACATCACCACGCAAAGGTTTATTCTGGGTGAGAATCGAACCCAGGCGCAGCAGTCAGGTACTCTAAGCACTGCAAGAAGAGGTCAGCCCAATCATTTCCACTTACCTCGGGGGTGGTCTGGACGATGAAATGCTTGTGCTGTCCCCAGCACACGGACAGCACCAGCTGTCTCGCGTGGTTCCTGGTGGTCTCCCGCACGAGGTAGTCCCCGTCGTTCCTCAGCAGCCGAACCACCTCCTCCCTGGGAAGTACTCCGTGGAACCACTCCTGTTCTACCAGCGAACGTTCTGTCTCGCTCACACTCACCTGCAATTCAATGTGAAAAGAGAGAGAAATTAGTTGAATCCCGGTTAAGTATATCGTTGCAAACAGCATCAAGATATCCTGGTTTATGTTTGTAAATATAGACATGGCAATTTTCACTATTATCAATACAATATAAAAAGAAATACACCTATAAAAATATTGGGATTCTACTAATAATAATATTTATTTTAACACAATCGCATAGATTAAAAAAATGACATCAGTTAACTAGCAACACCTTCGTTTAAAAAAGTTCAAAAATAACATGAATTATGTTTCTCACGGTCAATTTTTTTATAAATATTGTTTCAGGTGGCTTAAATTGTTTTTGACTGTCTCGTTATCGTGTTGGTTGCAAACATGACTACCGATTAAGAGGTCTTGATTCAAATACAGGGTCGGGCAACTATAGATTTTTAAAATTCAAATTTTCTAGTAGTGGCTCGGAACTGGTGAACTGTGGAAGTACCAACCTCTTCGAAGATTACATTTTATGTTTTTTGGTAAGTCTGTTATAACTATAGGATACCAAAAAATATTTATTACTATTAATAAATATTTTTGAGTATGAATGTAAACAGTTGCCCAATGTAGGCATAAAGGAAATGTAAACATATGTCGACAATTACATACATCATCACTAAACTACTTCTATCCTCCCCCCCTTTGCCCCTCCCCTCCCAGAATAATTTTATAATAAGCAACAAGCATAATGTAACATAAAATGGTAATGATGGCGTGGGAGGCTTCCACGCACGGCTATCTGATCCGAAAGTATCCTGACAGTTTGTGCTATGGTAACCAGACGGCCGATAAAGTACATACATGTAAGTATATACTTATGTAGATTTTTGACACTCACGCGCTGAAAAAAATAATAGTGTTCATTCGTAAACGTTTTTCGTGAGCGGGAATCGCACCCGCGACCCCCGACCCTGCACCACGCAACGATCTCTGACTACTTCGGGGTCAGATGACCGCGCGTGGGGGGGGGAAAATAGTGCTTAGTATTCATTATTACAAGATTCCTACGGAAACTTTTAAATGAAAATCATTAACTCGTTTCATTAGTTTCATTTAATGAATCAAATAATTTGTGCATCCGGAATAATCCGGATGCCAAGGTGTGCTAGATTTTCATCTCGATTAAGATTTAATATCTGACGTTTTTGGCCTGTTGTGTCCGCAACTGGTAGTTTGGTGCAGAATCGGACGACTCTCAAAAGCACAGTCAAATATACGACACATTATTTCACATATAAACGTAACATTACGCCCGTAATCCCCGAAGAGGTAGGCAGCGGAGTGCAGTACGCTCCCACGTTTCACCGGTTGATTTAACGTCACGCTACGTCCCGCTCGTTGTTATCATTAACCCTTTCATTGGGCCACTGTCAGACACAGTATTCTCTCAGTGTGAGACGGGTCATTTTATTTTGGACCAGCTTAACTTATAACATGAGAGAAAACATAACAATAAAATTTAATAATAAAAAAAAGATGGTGAGTTATTGCCATACATCGGGCACATATCCAGACTCCGAACCACTACTAGAAAATATAAATTCGATAAATAAAATGTTCGACACGGAAATCGAACCTGGGACCTCCCGATCGGCCATCGTTATTGCAACCAACACGACCAACGGAGCAGTCACTACCTTGTTATAACACGGCCATCGACAAATTAATTAGACTCAATGAACACCTACTACGTATGTAGCATAACAACGAACACGTTAGTATCATCGTACACAAACACGTCAAGCGACATCCGAGTGCATCAACCAGCGTCGCATGCGGCGGCACCACACCGGGCACCGTCGCCGAGGAGAAATGGCGCGCGGCCGCGGCGCGACGCTGACACATACGTCGTTCTCGAGCTGCGGCACCACTCGTTCCAAGCGCTTCCTCCTGCGGGGGACGGCGACCGGCGGCGGCTGCGCGTCGCCGCCGCACGGCGCCAACGGGCCCACCGCTCGGCCGACGGACATCGGAGCGCCGCCACAACTGCCGCTACGTATTGCGGGTCTCACGACGACCGATCGCGCACATCGCGGACCCGGGACGCGCCCGACGCGACACTGCGCGCGGAACGCGGGCGGCGCCGCGCGTCGACATCGGATCGCTTCTGGAACGTCCCGCGCGGCGTCGCCTTGATTTTGAAATTGTGATTTTAGAGCGTACCGCGGTGCTATTTTAATTTCATTTGAAAGCTTATTCCGGTGCGAAGTTCGTGCGGTGCTCGCACGATGCACGGTGGTTAAAATTAGCGCTGACACCACGCGCTGCTCGCTAGGGGGGCGGACGAGTCGTGCTCTCAATAACGCCGAGTGTACTCCTCCGATGCTAAATTTGTGGAAAAATAAAGCTCCATGCATCCAACTAGATCCGCAGCATGCGCGCATCTACCACGCGGTTAGGGGCACTCACCACACTGTTAGGACATTTAACGACACCGCGGTTTCCGCGTCTCCGTCTCAATACGCTACCCCTCTCTACCCGACAATGCACATAGACATCCACACGCGTGCACAGCCGCCTGCTCGAGACGGGCCGCTCGGACGTTACCGAGTCCGCGGGCCCCTCGCTGCTGCTCCTGTACGCTTTGGGCGGCAGGGCGGGACTCGACGGCACCGACTTGCGGCGGAAGGGCCGCGTGAACAACTTGAAGAACGGCCGCGGCGGTATTATCGAGTGCAGGTGCAACCGCAGCGCGTCCGCCGAGCCCTTCGGGGCTGTCCACGACAGATCCTGACGATTGCATTGAAATAGTTCACGGAGAAGTGCATACGTACCTGCAACTGTATTTTCTAATATTCTACGTACTGCTTTGGAATGATATTTGTATATATTTGAAGTAATACGATAACACGAATATGACACATTTGGTACAATAGGTAATAGTAAATCGGATGAGGCAGAGCCGACGGCAGCCCTCGCACCTGGTGGTCGGGCGAGCTGCCGTCCAGGCTGTCCACGCCGCCGGCCTCGGCGGACAGGTCGGGGCAGCCGCTGGGCGCCTCCTCGCAGCCCAGCTCGGCCAGCGCCGCGCGGATCATCTCCGCCTGCTTGGCGCACTTGCGCTCGGCCACGCGCAGCTCCATGAGCCTGCCGGGCTCCGGCGACGGCGTCGGCGGCGGCGAGTGCCTGCGGGCGGCGAGCACCGTCACGGGGGTCGGGTGGCCGAAGGATTGTTTTACAAATTCGGCCGAATGATTGTTTTCCAAAATTTCAAATTCTATTTTGATATAATACATGAACGTTTGTTGATATGGTCATCTATCATTCTTCTAAAATTTCATTATACGATATATATTCTTAAACTGCAGTAGTTTAAGAAATTAAGTTTAAGGAATTAA
>DWEI01002819.1:0-13690 GCA_018245875.1 Mysoria ambigua | reverse complement strand
TACACAAAGAATGCCCTATAGTCGATGTACCCACAACAACTGCATGCGGAGGAGTGCAGCTAATGGAATGACCACGCATTAAAGGTCAAGGTCATAGATTAATAGACTTAGCCATAGACTCCTATACATCTTCCTTAACAATAAGGTTGCTTTTTGATTAACACTTCTTTTGTTTCCTTTTGATTTCGATTTGATGTTTGTAAACGTTGACACGCCTCTGTTATCATCAATGCGTCCACACGACGGCGACGGCGACTCGGGGCGCGGGGTCAGCGCTGTGCGGCGCCGATTGATGACGACCTACATTCGCGAGGATTTAGATATTGAAACGATATCTACACGATTAATATTGATTCATGTGACAATAAACATGTGACTGTTCTATGTACCTACAATGTTCTTGTATGTTTTCCTTTCAATGAATTTAAAGTGTTAAGATGGTCCACATTGTTAAGAGATTACGAAAGAATCCGGGGAACGGATGTGATCAGTATGAGTTGTTTGACCACATATCAATATGGGCCTCTATAATATTAATAATAACATCGACCCAGCTAACCAAACATGGACTTAATTAAAGAAACATTACGAAATGGATATCATACAGGATACTAAAATTACGTATTTACATTTAATATAGGAACAGTAAAGTACGGAACTAGGCGATGTGGCTTATGTGCTAAATGATTCGGGAACTTTCTGGAAGAACAACTAGAACATACATATAACCAAATAATATTTTAGATCAAGAATTTGACTGTCTTTTTTTCGTTGTTCGCGTTGGTTGCAAGCGCGGCTGACAATGAGAGGTTTTAGATTCAAATTCCGGGTCGAACACTTGATTTTTTCTAATTTAGATTATCTGATAGTTGCTCGGAGTCTGAGTATGTACCCGATGCATGGCAATAGGCACACCTACCTACTCCATAATGGGACGTAAACGTAACCGGTGAAACGTGGGAGTGTTCTGCATTCCTCTGCTTACCTCTTTGGGGATTACAGGTGTGATGTTAAGTTTAAAAAGTCTAAGAAAATTATGTTTCATTACAAGATACACAACGCTCCTTATAGTCGGTAAAAATAACAATTACTAATTAAAATAAAAAAAAAATCTATTCACACCACAACATCTTTACGAAAAGTTTCCGTTAGCAGATCATTAAATGACAGGGAGACACGAATCAAAAAAAAATTGTCAAATCAAACAACGTACACCACCACGTGAAAACATTTAAATTTAATACAGATCAATGAACAAGATACACACACACACACAGACAGACAGACAGACAAACGTATGTAGAACAAACATACTAAGCGTCCATGCATATTATTTTCTTGCAATTACAACAACACAAATATCAAGAACACTGGTCACACTATATCACACATTGAACACGAAAAAAGTTTACAAACGTATAGAAATGGCACATTACGTAATCGGTGTACGTTTCTATGAAAAAATAACACTTTAATTTTGTCGATTAATAATTTGGTATGTTAGTTAGGTTTAATCATTTAGATTAGGTATCGACGGGAGATAATGACGAAGGTTCTCGTATACATCCAAAACTAGTCGGGTCATCCCGAAACACATACGTAAATGAAGCCGGAACACACATATTATATATAATCATGAATTTAGTAACGCCACAGTGAAAAAAATTTTGTTATAATCTGTACCTCCATCGACCTTTGCGAGCGACTGGTTCGGAACACTGGGTAATTGTCGACACGAAACACTGTAATACATCATGTTGCCGTCGATGCGAAAGAATTTGGTGACACGAGTCATTTCGTGAAACGTCTAGAGACACTAAATAAATTGTATCGTGCATCTAAACCGTGTACATTAATGATAATATACATTTGCAACACTAGTGAGGAGGTTACTTGTTATTTTTTTTATGATTACTGATGTTTTTGTTAAATATGTGTGTGTGTGTGTGTGTGTATATATATACATAGGTATTACATTCTGATTTTTGTATGTTTTAAGGCGTAACGTATTAAGTAATGTACATAGAACACGCGTTACAATTCATAAAAATATAACAAGAATATAAAAATAATTACAACACAATACTTTTTTAATTATAAAAGATAAAACCTCGGAACAAATCGAAAAACGGAGGTTTTTTTTTCAAAAATTGGCGCTTACACTAATAAAGCTTTCATTTTACGAGAGTAGGTAAATACTTTACAATGAGATTCAAATGTACGGGAATAGTTTGTTCACCTTCCATTTAGCCGGCACGTTGAACGCTGTCGATTTAATTTGCGAACATGTTTGGCGACGACTGTATCGATCGGATCGTAGCTATTGAAAAGGAAGACGCCATCTTACATATCGTTGTAATACAAATTGACAGAATTGAGCTAAACACCTACTGCGCGATGATCTGTTGGAGGAGGCGACAGCAGTGTGTAGGTTATTATAATTTGTGCTAATGTTTTTTTTTAAATCTTATTGTAATAATATTTGGCAGGTTTCAAGTCTGTTTACATTTATATTATTAAAATTACGTATCTATAAATATACTAACGCTACAGCGAATAGCTAAAATAAACACAGTGGACGTATACTTTTTATTTGTAGCGGATTTCTCGTTAATCAATGTAAAATATTCTTCAGACAGTACGTATTTAATAATAAAATAAAACGAGTTGCAATACTACGTAAGAAAACAAACAAACATGTCGCGTATAAATAACAAGTATACACCCACCGGCCGGGACTGCACGAGTCTCACATAAGTTGGTGTCCACCTTACAGTCGTGGTACAGCCGAGCTCGCGGTCACCGCACCGCGGCGCGCGGCCCGGGCGCGCGGCCCCGGCGCGCGGCGGCGGCGCGCGGCTAGCACGAGCGGACTCATACGACTACGTGAATGTTTTAACTTCACACACACGCGAGGGTGCGCGGGGAAACATTCGCTTAAATACTAAATGCGGGCGCATGTACACTTTCCACTATGTTTAACACCACCGCCCTCTACCTTTATATTTGGATACCTAGTGCGTAATAATAATAATTATTAATAACATAGTTCGCAGCCGCGCGGCACGCACACGCCGCGACGCGGCGCCAAACGAAACGCTTCTCTAGAGGCGCGAAAAAGGCACGAAATTCATAAGATACAGCTCGAGCGCACGACTCGCGGTACAGATACATACCCACTTCCGTGAGAACTTCATCTACTACTCCACAGAGTACTGCGCTAATTGTGTGAATTAACAAGGAGACTTTTAAATCGAACTTATTACTTCACAATCGAACAATCCTTCCTACAAACGTCATTTTCATGAGGCAAAATTTTTATTATTACATATATCCCATTTTATTAAATAATTAATTTTAAATGTGATCATGATCCAGTATTTAAAAGCCGTTTAAATTTGACTATTAAATGATTGCATCCAGTGCACAGTCGAACACGCGAAGCTAACTCGAATACATCACGTTTACCCTACGTCATCTGTGGCAGACCGACATTCCGTGGTTAGGCCTTATTTTATAATAAAAAATAATATGAACAAGTATTTTTCAAATTCTAAAGCGATCAATGAAGCGTTCGACAATGATATAGTCTTTTTGTAACAGTTACAATATCAAACGAAGAAATTACTTTGTCACTCATAAAAATACAAAGACACAGGTGCTCTATCACAAACTTTCCATAGTTTACATAGACGGGTAAACTATTCCCCGGAACTGGTTTGTTGCTTATGTAAATTATCAGTACAACATTCGAAAATATATTTATATGTTAGTACATACACAATACAATCACAACAAGAAAATAATTGATACAAAAATTGATACTATTAGACATGATTTGTTTTTATTTACAAAGATAATTATAGCACTGGAGCACGCGGACCACAATGCTTCGACTCTTGGCGCTGTCCTGATCGCCGGCTGTTGTAGCAACATTAACACTAATGCTATCGTTAAGCGAAAATATTTAAGCAATTGACTTTTTTTAACATGCTTTTCCTTTTTATTTTCTACCCATTGTACATCCAAAGGATTAAATATATTATCTGCGATCGTAGTGATTATAAGTTTAGATTTATTACAGCCACTGGGTATTTAAATTGAATATTATTGTGAGACATTAATAAATACGTTGTTCATGAAATATATTATTGTAAGACATTTTACTTCTCGTCTACGTGTGATCACAATATAATGTAATACAGTGTCGACTTCCTTACAAGCGTCTGCCGAGTAGTTCCGAGTGGAATGTTTCGATCACAGGTATGGTAAAACGTTCGTTAGAATACCTGCACATTCCTTACTGAAATTCAAACATTCTTATAGTGATGTGCGAGCGTCCCACGATGACCGCAGACCGGTGGCCGCGGAGGGGCTGCCGCGTCCTTGGGACGTGTCTGTCCGCGACGCCCTGCCCGGGGCACAGTGCTGCCACCTAGGCGACGTGCTGCCGCGCGCGGGGCGGCGCTGGCCGACTGTACATTATCGACCATTACCATACCTGTAGCGAATTAATGTACGACGTGATCAGTCGCCACGTCGGGACCGGGCGCGGGGCGGCGCGGTCACTGGCGGTCCACGGTGCGCTTGAGCCACTGCGTGAAGTGGCGCAGCTGCCACACGGCGCGCGACGACTCCTCGCGCAGGCGCGCGTTGTGCCGCCGCAGCCGCCGCACCTGCGCGCGCACCCGCTACATGCACCGCGCCGAGCGCGCGCTCGGTCGGCGCGGCTCTGGACGGTCAGGCCGGCGAAGGTCGTACCTCCTCCTCCAGCTGGTGCTGCTGGCGCTGCGAGCTGGCGGCGTCGGCCTCCAGCGCGGCCACGCGCGCCGCCAGGCCGCAGCCGCACGCCGCGGGCTCGGCGGGCGCGGCGTCGGCGCTGGGCGCGCGCGGCGCGGCCGGCGCGGGCTCGCTCGGCTGTCGCAGGCAGCATTTTTGATACACCGGCCAATTGTTAACATGCAGAAATTATAGAACTCGTAATAACATAGTGTACAAAATATTTTCCTTTGTAATACTTACCATCACGCTTTAAAATAATAAATTTACCGTTGTTGATAATAATTCGATTCGAAATGTTCATTTCTAGGTTGATAAGTTTAAGAGAAATGTAGTATTTGTACAAATAACACTACCTCCCTATCTTGCTAAGACAATAGCAAGATATTCAAAAAAGTGAAGGTATTTGATAATTTTCATTTCCCGTAACTAGACTTAACTAGACTAGACCCTTCGTTTGTGACACAGATTAGATAATCCTTGTCATCGCAAAGGGCCGATGTCCGGCAGCTGCGGCGCGTGGGTGGTGTACCCACAGCTGGGCCACTCACCAGGGCGGCGGCCCACGGGTCGGCGCCGGGCTCGTGCGCCAGAGTGTCTAACGATGGCTCAGCGTTGTCTATGGACGGATATTGATCTTCACAAATCTAAAAAAACATTTTCATAAGGTAAGAAGTGATATGTCTGTAATTTGGTTGCTTAAATATTATTAAAGCTTTAATATTTGCTGGCTACGATTTTCTATAAAATTATGAAATTTTATATTATGTCATAACGCTAGCTGTCTTAGGGGGTATGCAAATTTATGAACACACATATACAGTTGCACACAAGTTAATTAGTTTTATGATTATATTAGTAACATTCTGCTAAATACATCAATAGATATTAGCCGGTCGTTGTGGTCCGTGCGTGTACGGGGAGCACCAATACATTAATGTCAGGAATGTTCTAGGCGTGATCGAGACACAACTACTTTAAACTAGAAACACCTGCAGCATGGCGCGCGTGGCCGTGTGCACCAGCGTGGCCCAGTCCAGCGCGGCCGCGTCGGGCAGCGGCAGCGGCGGCGGCGCGGCGCGCGCGTCGCCCAGCTCCGCGTCCACCAGCCGCATCAGCTCCTCCTGCGCGAGTCCACGTCACGACCGATCGCCGCGCGACCTCCATGCTCGTGAGCCACCTCGAATACCATTGTACGCATAGGATTGTTATACTCGAGTTCACTTGGACATCAGATGACTGAGAGTCCACTGCACATCCATGTAGGGGACATTAGCATCGAAGACTAGAATTGGAATCTAGTAATCGAACTAGTATTAGAATCTCGTCGAACAAAACTGTATTAGGCGTTCACCAGGTTAGTATGCTGCACAGAAGGCCACGTTACTTCTCGCATCGGGCGACTGCGACCGAATTATTATTGTCGGCGGCCGGGTCGGCGGTCCCGGAGCGCGGCCGCGGCGCAGAGCGAGGAAGCAAACGAAAGGACAAGAACAGAAGAAACAACATTACGGTCAGCGAGGAGGTGGTCGCGGCGGCGCGCGGGCGCGAGCGCCGCCGCAGCGCGTCGCCGCCGGGCGCCGGCTGCGGCTGCGGCGAGCGGCGCGCGCTGCGCCCCGAGCCGCCTGCCGGGCACAGGCCGTGCGTCATTGCTCGCTCACTGGGGCTCATATATTTTAGATACGATAGTCATTTGTGCTTCTCTAGCGAATGCTATAAAAGATTCGTTTATCGAGACGCATTATCTATGTGTTGTAGCTATCCAGACCGTCACATGTCTGCAACTGTTTTTAATAGGCGGGGAGTAGGCTTAGGGGGCGACGCGACGACGGACCCCGGGGTGTAAATGGTGATGAATTTTCACGTTATTTAATATCGCACGAGCGGACTGTGTAAGAAGTGGCGAGCGGTCGGCGCGCCGGCCGCGTACCGGTGCCGTAGCCGGAGCTGTCGGAGCGCGGCGGCGACGCGCGGCGCCGCGGCTGCTGCGCGTCGGGCGCGGCGTCGCCGCCGCACGCGCAGCGCGCGCTCAGCGCGAACGTCACCGTCACCTGCGCGCGCACCCCCGTCGGCACACTTATTTTAGTACAGTGCGATTTAACCAATTTCAATTTGTATGTCATTATGCGCTGAAATATTTTGTGTCATAGCTTTAACGACATCTTGGGTAATTATGTACTATGTATATTTTTAAAGGGATATTATGAAACATTGTTCTCATAAAATTGCAATATTTAACCGCTAATATGTAAGATACAATATATTTTATTAATTAAAATATAAAATTTATTTAAAGTATTACCAAATGAGAAGTAATGTGAAGAAAGAAAACATTTAAATACTATTATTGTTTAGGCAGTAACATGGACTAGGCTCGTGGTGATTATACGCACATTTTATCGTGCACAGGAAAAATTATGGAATAAGCTGCCATTTTAGCTTTTCTTGAAACTCTACGACATGAGATACTTCAAGCACAATTTTTTTCCTTTAGTCGGCAACGCATCGACTACTCCTCGAGCATTACAGACGCGAATAGGCCCAGGACGGGGAGGCCCGAGGCCGAGGCGAGTACGCGAGGGGCGCGCTGACCGTGACGGGGTCGGAGGTCTTGAGCAGGTCGACGAGGTGGTCGTGCGGCAGCGCGCACACGGCCGCGCGGCACACCTCCAGCAGGCGCGCGCCGCGCTTGATGCCCGCGCGCGCCGCCGCGCCGCCGCCCTCCACCGCCATCACCAGCCCGTCCGCCTGCACGTGGAACCCTGCGCCGCCGCACCGCCTCTGTTAGCTTACACCATTTAGCAGAATCAAACACCTACTGATCGGTTCCGCACATTTGGCAAATCACACATACATACACACGTACGTACACACGCACGCACGCACGCACACACACACATACACGCGCACACGCTCACACATGATATACACGCGTCATTGCCAAACGACACGCGGTCGCGCGAGGCGCCGGACCGACCGAGCTGCGCGGCGGCGCCGCGCTCCAGCGTGAGCTCGGCCAGCGCGTGCGCGTGCGGCGGCGCCACGCTGGCCAGGCGCCGCCGCAGCGCGCCGCCGCCCGCCGCCGCGCGCGCGCGCACGCTCTCGCCGCGGTGGTAGTACACGCGCGTCCACTCGCCGCTCACCACCCAGCCTGCAACACGCCGGCCTTTGTACCAGACTACTAGCCAATGATTACAATTTTGTTTGTGTTATAATATGTTCACATTTCGAAAATGACAATATTAAAATATCATTGTACACTACAGATAATAAATTCATGTATGTTAACATATACAAATTTGATTCACGATTTACTAATTTTTTACAACTTAGCACAAGCATTGCATTAGATTTATTTCAATTGAAATGATTAATCGTACCACTTTTTAAAATACAATCATTATGGTTTATGATTGTCGAGTACTCACCGAGCAGAGTGTTGGTGGGCACCACTAACACTATTTGTCGGGTGCTGTCTTCGACAACTACAATGGTGTCCGCAGACACTCCCATCAAGCAATCTAACAGTATTCCACCCGCACCTTCGTCTTGAACTTGAACCTACAATAGACATCACCAAGGATAGTGACTAAGTACTGTATTTGTTGTACAGACACAAAAATATAGAGATGACAAAGACTTACGTGGAAGCAGAGCGCGCCGCCCACCAGCACGTCGTTGGTGCAGCCGTCGTGGCGCGGCGCCGGCGCGCCGCTGTGGGAGCTGGTGCTGCTCTTCATCAACAGGGATGAAAATATCGCTGGAAACATTTCAAACGGTTAAAAGGAAGTGCATCCAATACAATATTTTCTTGTATCTAAAATACATTGGTACTTTGGTGGTATGAAAATCTATCTTGACTTCATAATTTATGGTATGGTTGTTATGTAGGTATTAGTGATGTAACGTATATTCGCATTCGTGAATATCTGCTAACTATATTACCGAATGCGAATATTCAGTTTTTGATAGATATTTTCATAGAACAATTTAATTTTGATGGTTTACATTGCATTCTAGTGAAATTTTATTGTTAAGCGTTTTATTATCCAAAATATAGTAAAATTGATAAACTAAACATTGATAAAGTGATTATTAGGTTGTCACTTTTTCTTGATTTAAAAATCATAAGAAATGAATGGAAAATGATTATATTAAGTTTTTTATTTCTGGTATTCATTTTACAATTTTACGAATGCGAATATCTAAAAAATTAAAAAATAAGCGAATATTCGCGAATGCTAATATTCTTTACATCACTAGGAGGTATGGCCTAACATTAGGCCATACAATTTACAATGTATAAAGACTTCAGATTGTTGCATATATTTGTTAGAGGCTACATTTCGTTTGTTACAATACTTACAAAACTTCTGTCCCGTCTCCACCGTTGTGGCGGTCACATAATTTTTAGCTAAATCTTTCAGGTACTCTTGTCGAGTTCGTGTTGCCATTGTACTAAACTTTGGTGACTGAATCGCTGCATTTTCACCATTTATTACCTGCGCAAAAATGAAAAGCATATAGCAAATCTAACGAGTGCATCAGTCAGCTTATGTTATGTAAAGCTGCAACACATGGACAGCTGCTCTTGTTATCAGAATTAAATTCGTGCTTCAGACCAGTTACAGATTGCTAAGTGACTGTTGCTTAAAAATAAAGCTAGATATGACCCAGTGAGACTTCCACAAGCAAACTGTGAACAAGGTACTACTAAACTTTCGTTTAAATTATATTTAATTACATGCATGTATCTGTTTCTGATATATGACTCACCTTACTTAACAGTAAATCTGTAAAAACTTCACCCTTGGGGTAAACGGCATCATCTTTTATTGGGGGACCAAACAAAGGCACTTCTTTCGCACGACTCACAGCTATACTGTAATGAGTATTGTCCGTGCAAGGGTCTATCACCCTCACCACCACGAAAACATGCTGGAACTGAGACCGGATGTTGCGCGGCGTGAAGGGCGCGGCGCCGGGCTCTTGGAACACGATTGTCACAATGTCATTGCCGATATGTCGTTTCCTCAACAACTGTTGTCTGTTGTTGGGTGTATATGGAAGCATAGTTGAAACGTGGAACATAATCTCGCACCCCTGATAGGTTGTGTAAACTGAGTAGAGTCCTGTTGAATCAGTTCTGTTGTCGAGTCCTGCCTTATACTTGTCAAAGTCTTTTAATCTAACTGTCTGTCCTAGCATTTGTAGGAACTCCACGAAAGCCGGCCCAGCCTCTTGATTATTGTACATTTCTTCTTCGGTGGACTGGCCGCTTTTGCAATACATTACACCCACTTTGTAGTGTCTCGTTACACATTGTTCATCGAGCCTCAGTAGTTGTTCTTCTGCACTATTTGTAGAAACTCCAAGCCTATAAAATGATAAAAAAAAAGTAAAGACATTATTCAGAGACTAGAGGAAATTTTTATCAAGATAATAATCAGCCTAAGACCATTGGTGAACATAGTCTTATCCTGGTTGACTTTGGTCCACAATCTGACGCTGCATGTGAATTGAGGATGACACAACATCCTGTTGGTGGCCGGGGCTAGCAGCGGTGCTTGGCAGAACGTGCCACCGCGCCATCGCTTGTGGCATGTCTAGTCGCCTCACACGATAAACTGTTAGTACTGAATGGGGCCAAATCTATTCTTCCAATGCCTGAATACAGCCAACATCAAAAAAAGGGATATTTTGGTAACAGGTTTTAGTATTCTTTTATATACCTCAGACAACTTAGTTGCAGTTCTGGCGCTACATATTCCAGTACTTCTTTAGTATTGTAAGTGGCGCTATTATTGCTGGGCTTCGCCATTGGCAGGGCGTCTTCTAGTACCGATCCCCTCAGGGTCAGCAGCTCGGAGGTCCGGACTATCAGTCGATACTGCCACGCCAGCTGCGAAGAAGGAGTGGACGCGTCGCACCCGCCCCTTCGTAGTTCGACGCGCTCTTTTTTTATCGAAATGGCCACGGGTCCCAGATTCTCATCCATTCCAAACCAATTTTGATGAGCTGAAATAATGTTTCAGAACATATTAGAAAATTCAACGAAATCCACTCATAATTATCTGATTACTTATAAAGTGTACATTAAAACGTCTATTTGTACAAACTTGATCATTATATCACATTGGCATATTCATAAGGAAATTGCCATGATTCTTATCCAGGATTTGGTTGATTCTTCAAGTATTGATTTAAGCGATATAAGTTTAAGAAAATAATATGAAACTCACGTTGTGTGTAAAAATAATTCCTGTAGTATAACGCTCCACAGTCCTGACTCTCTACGGGCAGTGGTGTGATGGACTTTGCGAATGGACAACCGATACGCCAATGGGTCTGTCCCGGAGGAAACTCCAGCACCGAAAACCCATAAGCGGCGCGCGGGCGATGCCATCCTCCAGACTGGCCCGGGATCGCACCTCGTGCGGTTCGGGAACACAGTGAAACACAGCGCTCCTCCTCGCCTGCAGCCGGACCACGGAATTACATTAATTTCGTAAATTAGGTAGAAACAATTGGAGGTAAAGATCCTACGATAAATTAATTTATTATTAGCCACATACCTGCGCTTATGCTAATCTTGGCATGAAACACAAATCTAATTATAAATACTCCAATCTGTTCTGTTGGGTTAAGGAAAGTGCGACAAATTTTACAATTTCACAAATTCAACTATTGTTATACATTAAATTAGGTACATGAAATGTTTCTATAAATATAATGCTATCACCTGACATTGTATTTTTAATAAAGGGTATCTGTACATTATATTATTAATTGTTATAAAATTGTATACAACATACAATTTCATTAGTACGTTCAATATATAATATAATATAAAAATAATAAGTCATTTTAAATATGTGGCCAAGTGTGTATCAAGAAATTGTTAAGTATGAGCGAACAGAGCTATAGGACAAACTGGTTAGGTGACTCATCAAGTAAGAATTTTATAAAGACAATCTCACACACGGATGAACATTTAGTAAGAGCATCTCTTTGTGCATTATTATGGTAATTAAAGTAACATTGTAATGCACTGAGCGATAGTCTATAGTGTTACAGTTTGGTTAACACATTTCAAGGCATTAATTTTCACAATGTACCATATAGTTTTATCTGTTGGCTTATTTAATATCAATCCGTTACTACTCTGAGATATTAGTAAACAAAATAAATATAGACACAGATTTGGTATAATAAAACGTAATGAGTGGAACAATGTTATCAATTATATCTGTCCTTTTTTGCTAAATTACCAGTCCTTTAAGTTTTTCTATCAAGCAATGTGAGAGATTTCCATGTTATTCCAACTCCATAAAAGTATTTAATAATCTAAGTGACATATATTAGAATTTAAAAAAAAAATGTGCTTGTTATTGACATTGGCAGTAATTATTAATGAGCCACCGGTGACCGTCCACAGTGAACGCATGACTGGTTATGTTAAAACTCTACATAATTACTACATTCATCGCTCTACCGGCAACAATGAAGCTAAATGGAAAGTTATCAATGGAAATAGTCAAGACATAAGACATTATCGAAAATTTCACTTTACACTTCTTTAAGTGTACTTGGAAAGGTCTATTATTGAAATTTTTTTCACAAAAATGAACAAAGACAACTTTGAATAAGAAGAATAAGAATTGTGAAATGGTTGAGAGTGTGTCACCTTATTCTCACATATGACACTGAGATATTGTTATAAAAAGTGAATTCACTACTGTTTCACTGCCTCATGTGTATGAAATAGTTTATATCACAAAGCATAATGAAAATCAACTTGAATGATAGATTTGTTAAATGTATGAGGGCCCATTCCTGTAAATAATTTTAAGAGATAATTGTGTGATATTAAAAAAAAAGTCTTCTGAGTTTACCTCCACTAATATAAAAATAACCAAGCAATTGGTCTGATGGTAATCTGAACTAAACTCATTCTGAGAGGTAACATGTATGATGGAATGATACAAGGGTAAGTATGAGGTGAAAAATGACCAGTTATTTAGGAAATGATTAATTTCCCTACCTCCTAGTTCATTTCTGAAGAAAGGGCAGCTCTCAAGTAGCTCATTGGAACGGCCATCCCCTGTGTCTGGAATTGCCTCTTCTCCAGGTGGCAAGCCTCGAGTGGCCAGTAGAGATGCTGCAGATGCTCCCGTTGTTGTATTCCTGCGCCTGCTTAGTAGCGCGCCACGGATTTCCGCTGTGTAGCTCAAGTTAGCCATAAGAGATTGACAATCATAATGAGCAAACTGTTTTCTTTTATATCCATCTGGGATTGACGAGACTGGGCTGTCTTCAATGGTTTGTCGGGCCATCACGGGCGCTGCGCCTCCCCATAGCTTATTTAGTTTGAGACGTGGTTTTGGGCTAATGCTGGCTCGCGGCGTTGGTCCGTCGGCGTGATCACCAGCCAGGACGTCCGGCAGACGGTCGGCGGCGCGGGCGAGCCCCGAAGGCTTGTCGGAGACGCCGCCGTAATTGTGTACCATTGCAGGTAGTCGTTCACTCGCTCCGCCGATCACATCG
Organism: Mysoria ambigua; assembly: GCA_018245875.1. Taxonomy (NCBI): domain Eukaryota; kingdom Metazoa; phylum Arthropoda; class Insecta; order Lepidoptera; family Hesperiidae; genus Mysoria; species Mysoria ambigua. The sequence goes on along the minus strand of DWEI01002819.1, from coordinate 364 downwards.
ATTGATCCGTGGCTGCCATATTCCCGGCGCAGCCCGTTATTGGACGAGTGTTCCGCGTATATTAAGTCAAGACTGGAGTTACTACGGTACATGACATCCTTGGTTTCCTTCCTTCTTGGGTGATCTGGAGCGTACATGGCATTATTTTGACTTTTACCAATCCGTTCCTTAACTACCGACGGGCGCAAACGTTCGTAAAATATATTATCTTGCATTAAATTATCATTTATCTTGTTAAGGACTTAAACATTTCATCGAGCAAATACTATCTCATTAAAATCACTTGCACTTATTTTATCATAATTACAGTTAGCTGGATAAGAATATGATTTTGTCAAAATTCGTACAACGTTAAATAAAATAT
>DWEI01002818.1:0-13690 GCA_018245875.1 Mysoria ambigua | reverse complement strand
TCCCCGAAGGGGTAGGCAGAGGAATGCAGAACATTCCCACGATTCACCGGTTACGTTTACGTCCCACTATGGAATAGAAGAGAAATGTACGAGATAAATGTAGAAGAACACCTAGCAGCCTGGATATATAGAAATGGTTACCTGTGCTCGCGACTTCATCTGCGTCCAATTTAACAAAAAAAAGTTATTGTTTAGTTTGCAGATTACGCAAAACTCTAAAATGAACATGTATTACATCAACTATCTGCCGGTGAAAGTTATGTCAAAATCGGTCCGACCGTTCCAGAGATAAGGAACAGAAAGAATTCCAAGAACAAGCAAACAGACAGATAGACGTGCAGATAAGTTGAACACAATAAAATATTTATTTTGGTATACGTACCAAGTATACATCATACATGTACATTTAGTAAAAGAAAATAAGTAAATATATTTGATAGAGAGAGATATTTAAAACTTTGACTCTGGTCTTAATCTATAATGGCAATACACACCAGTACCTCATAGTGCACCATCTCGGTGGGCAGGAAGGCGAAGGGCACGGCCAGCGTGTCGGCGGGCGCCACCTCGGCGAAGTACTGCAGGCAGCGTGCGGGCGGCGGCGCGGGCGGCGGCGCGGGCGGCGGCGCGGGCGGCGGCGCGGGCGGCGCGCCGCGCAGCAGCCGCCACGTGGCGTACACGTCCGTGGGGTTGTACAGCCACAGGACCTGCAGCGGCGGGTGGCGCCAGACGTCGGCAACGGTGCAGGAGTGCACTGGGCCTTGTTTGTGGTGAGCCTAGCCATACGGCTAGTCAGTGCACAGCTGCAACGACGAAGTGTATCCTCTGCACGGACCTGGACGTCCGTCCGACCACCGCCTTGGGAGCGAGAGGTGCAAGTGGAAAAAGAAACAAGAATGAAAGTGGAGCTTCGTCCCGTCTGCCGACAAAGGAAGTGATGGAGTCGTAATGTATAGGGCTCCATCATTGAAAATCCTACAGGGACATCTGAACCATTGCCGAGGGGCAATGGTTCAGATGTCCTGCAGTACCTCGCCTCCTGCAGTATCTCGCGAAGGGTCCAGGGTCTTTGGCTGTTGTAGCAGAATCATATAGGGTCCTCAACCGTCCACGGTGGCAGCAGAGATGGTCTTCCGTGCACTAAACTACACGCAGGGGAAGGCCTAATAGCCGGGCTAACTGTAGTCGAGATGCGTACGAGGCCTTCTTGGACCGAGTGGGGAGCTGCATTCGTGACTGCCTGCCCCGTCCGGTAATCGTACTTGGCTATTTCAATGCTCTCTCCAGGGCGTGAAGGAGTATAAACGACAACGCCTGGGGAAAGCAGTCTGCCTATCTCAGTCAGTATCTCCTGCCTGTAATAAGAGCCGAATAAAAGGAGTCTTCCAGGGTTGCGAGCAGCTAGAGTGGGAGCTCGAACCGCTCAATGCCAATTAGCGATCGCGGGAAGAACAACAGTGCGGCTTGTCACGTACTGACGGGAAAATAGTGTGGGATCAGGCATCACGCCTCTCCCAGAAGAAGGGCCCGCAGGAGCGCCGCGCGTTCCGTCGGAGATCCCGGAGTTCTTCTATTAGCGCCGAGGAGGCCGCCGAGGAGCTATTGATACGGTAAGAGTCTCACGTAACCCGGTGTCTCTCCCAGGTCGGGGAGTCAGAAGTCTCCAAAACTGTGCGTGCGCGTATCAAGAGTGATGAATGTAGAAGAAGCGCGGGGGATCTGAGAGGACGGAGACATCGGGCACTCGGTGCACTCCGCCTGCCCAGTAAGGCACCAGTAAGGTGTAAGAACACATGCAAGTTATCCACGACATTTAACTCAATTGAAAATAAAAGATAAGTGTTCTCCTATAATTCTAAAGCTGTCAAAATCTTTCGAAAATACGCAAAAATGTGTACTCGTATCACCGGGTCCAAGTTGTTGATCGGCACTCTCCCGCAGTCCAGTACTGCCAAATATTCCTCCTGCGCCACCGGCCTCCTCAAGGGCACGAGGACACCCTTGGTGTTGACGTTTGCGCGAATGTGCACATAAATGTAGAGGCTCCTCTCGTTGGGCAGCGTCATGACGTAGCACAGCGTGTTCAGCCCTTCTCGTTCGTAGCCTATCGTCATGACCAGAAGGCCCGGCTCCTCCGGCTGAAACGGCGACACGTAACTAAGGGGTCAGGATAGTTTTGGAAAACTCTCGCTACGAGAGAAAGTCATTCCATTCTAAACGATTGCAACCGGTACTGTATGACGGTGGTACTCACAGACACGGTCCCTTGCAGCGGCGACAAGTCGAGCAGACGCCGGTGCGCGCAGGTGTGTCGCAGCTCGTGCGTGGATATGCCAGTTTGTACTTCGAGCATTTCGCAGTCGCAAATTTTCTCCCTGCGCAAGCGCCAGGCGACGGGCGCCGCGTGGACGCAGCCCAAGACCAGCGCCAGCTGCACGCGACCCGCGCGCGCGCTCAGCTCCGGCGCGTGCAGGCTCGCGCTCAGCGGGGCGTTGGGCCTGCACTCCGCGAGAGCTTTATTCAACCTGAAAGTATCTGGTGTAGAGGTTGCCGCTGATTTTATGTTATTAAGGTGAAATCTTGAGTATAATAGGAATGATTTCGATGAGCTTCATAATGCGGTTTGCATATGTGATATACACCTATACAAATCTTATAACTAAATCAGTCATCATAGTAACCTTGTTGTATATTGCTGAAAGATTTCGCTAGGAACGACATTAGTGAGAAACTCAGAAAACTTTTTTTGTGGACGCTTGGGGATATGTAATAATTGCTTTAATATTCAGCTTAGATTTTTTATTGCGCCAGCGAACAAACCCGCTACTCGCCCATCATCAGTGGTATGACAAGTTGCGACGCCAAAGCTGTTGGTGACGTGTGGTCTGCCCCGACCTTAGACAGCTGCTGACAGTACTTGCAGTCAGCTTAAGGGCATGGAACTAAGTAACACTGCACTATATCATCATCATCCAATTTTCGCCCACTGCTGGACATAAGGCTATCCAATCGTACGCCACTGAGCTCGACCTTCAGGTCCGCTTCTACAGATCCACAGATCTAGCACTGGCATACTAAGTCACTGTATTTAATTAAATCTCAATAATATGACTTCTACGAGAACTGTTATAAGGAACAATGATTAATTAAAACATTTGGAAACAAAACGGTACGCACTCGTCCACATTAATCATGTTCCACACACTGTGGTCGCTCAGGATGACCGGACATGTCACCGATATGGTGCGTGTCACCTGCAAATTGAAGCTGATGGATCACGTGTAATGAATTTATGGCGAATCGCGACGCGGAAGGCATTTATATAAACCACATAAACAAAAATATTGAGATGGTTGTACCTAATATTAAAGGTATGAAAAGTTACCGACATTAAAAAAATACTTCACAAATGACCGTCTACATTCAGGAAAATACCTTAAGCTGATGACGAGAATTATAATAAACACAGCAATAAATGTAGAACAGTACCAATCATATCTATAAAGTTAGGTACATATAGTAAGCTCTGGGTGGGCACTACCTAGCTCGAAAGTATCCAAGTGTGACGTGAATTATTTTCAGAGCCTATAGATACCTACGTACTCGGTAAAGCCATCCGACAGTTCTGATACCTTGATAGTGGGGTATATCCCATCATACCACACGATGCAAATGGACTTCTTAACGGGCTGAATCTCCTCGACCTCGTCGTACTCGTTCCGGAACAGCACCGTGTACCGCACGGCCACGCGCCGCGGGCCCGCCGCCCCCGGCGCCAGCGCCAGCGCCACCTCGCAGTGGTGCGAGGGCTTCAAGCTGTTCTGGTGTTTGATCAAACCATCGACATGATAATCATACAAACTTCCCATAGTACCCTAATATTTGGATGATTGAATATACCATACCACACTAATTGTATAAGGGCAGCTGTTCAAAATGTGCAATTATATACTTCCATCCATCATAGATTGCTACACAACGACTCTACGAGACTACTTTAAATGCATGGTAGAAGACGTAAGAAACTAGACTAGGATTCGCACTTGTCATAAAAGACCACGAAACCGATAATAGATCATACGTGCACAGGTATAGCGATGAAAGAATACGGTTCTTTAACAGTTTCAGCGGCGTTCAATCGTAGGCACTCAAAGACACATTTTCATCTACTCACTACAGCGGAGTCGATGTCGAACTGTTCGTTACTGTGATCGTCTCCCATGCCATCGACTTGGTGATACAACTTCGAGGTGAAGTAACACGAGCCATAGTTGTAAAGGGTTATGGAGAAGGGCACCCTGACGCCGACTACCAGCTCGTGTAGGTTCGTGTGCTTTGGCAACACCTGAAACGATTTCAGGTTCATTTTGAGTTAATGTTTATCTCAGATGCTTATATCATTTGTGTGCTGTTTAACCGGCGATATGTGTTTTGTTAGACATAATGGTACTCACTCTCAAGTCAGGAAATTCTGAAAATCCCATTATGCCTATGAAGACTTCCGTTGGTTCACCGACCGGTCTAAATAGTTAAGACGATAATATATTATCAGTTGTTTCTTATTAATTCATTTGCAATTGTATTAGGATTCATAACTAATATTTGTTCAAAATGGTAATGCCACTCACTTGCCATCGATCAAACAGATGCAAGAGCACGTGACGGTGGTCTCGTAGACCTTGTCCGGCGAGTGCGGGAAGAACCACCAGCGCCACCGGACAATGTCCCTCGCCGGCAGCACCATGGAGCCGGCCTCGTCCGCGCCCAGCCATCGCACATTGTTGAGGACTCTCATACTGATCAGACATATCAATTTATCAAAGATCCTTATATATTCAAACATGTTTCTTATTTTTTTATGGCAGAGAGAAAATAGGAACGATCACTTGTTCCTTGACATGAGGTTATGTGGTGTTGCATAAGGAAAATCTTTACGCTACCTTTGAAGGATTACGTGTTGTGTATACTCAGAAATGCATAAAAATAAAATTTCCGCTACAACTCATTCGTTCTCTTAAAAGGTCTGGGAAAGTCAGGTCTCTTATGAAAAGTTTCTAGATCTAAATCAGAAAGGATGAAATCTAAGGTCATTGTCAAGGTATACGAACATAAAGCTACACAAAACATTCCTTTATCAAAAAATAATGCATAAATATTTTCATGGCAAATTTTGCTTTGGTCAAAAATCATGCGTATATTTTGGAAATTACTCTACATAACATACACGCGCTTAGGACAACTTGTTTAACATCACAAAATTACCTGATCCACTCCCTGTATTATTATCCTGTTTACCTGTATCATTATCGTGTAATATGAAGTAAAAGAATAAAAAGACAATAAAGACTCCCTAACTGTACTTCCATCCGTGTTTGGTTGTGGAGGAAAGCTGTGCAGTAGTTGGTGCAGCCGGTGACGGTGGGCGGGAACTCGCACAGGGCGTGGGCGGCGGGACTGAGGCCGTGCGACATCACCCCCACTTGGCTGATTTCAGCGTTGCCACGAAAGCAGATTCGCGTCTGGAACGGTCTTTGGAATTTGAAAACTTAAAAGAGGGTAGCGTCGAAAAGCAATATATCAGGAACTCATCTCCTGCCACTCTATTTTAGATATTTGTAGAAACTATTGCAGCTACTGAAGATAAAATTGCTATAGATGATCGACAATGAAATCGAGATATAAATGACAACAGCTTACTTTCTGAACTCTGTTGATAATTAGGTCCCAGGTCTCACAGTAATCTCCAAAAGACTTCGGCTCCAGAGCCACGGATATGATCTGCCAGCCGCGAGCTTGTACAATGCCGCACATCGGCAGCACCATGAAATTCCTTGGTTCAAGTAATACGCTTTTTTAAATACAGTAACTAAAGAAAATCCTCAAGCGATGATAACCATTTAAGAACTGTCTAGTGACCCTTAAGAGAAAATATTAATTGGACAATGTGAATGTGGCCAAGTACATGACATATAAGAAGTAAATTCGTGCCCACAGCTACAAATAGCTGTCAAGTGTTATTATTATTGTTTTTAGTTAAATTAAAACATACGTATTTGCTGGCGCTTCGAATTTGAAAATCATCGGGAGTTCCAATTTATTGGATAGCATAAAATTGGTAAATGTTGTCCGTGATGGGACAGTTGGCGGAAGAACAATCTGCAAACAAGGAAATACGAGTACAATATGCATTTTTGATAGGCAAAAGGTATTTTTGAGGTAAGGTTTTAAACTGGTTAGGTTTTAAACGCCAGCTTGACGTATGTATTTATTTCCGGAATTAAGATGAAAAGAATTAATTGTACTATCCGTGTACAACCTCCCTAGCGTCAGCTGAAACTTATTCAACCATCATTTCTATTTCAGCCTATACACGTTTCAGTCAGAGGCAGAAGAATGTATACATGTTACATTCAGAAGAAGAACAATCAACACCAGAAGTAAAAGATAAGCATGTTCTGAACAAGATTGGATTGGTCACCTCAGTGGCGCACTCCCAGTCGGTGCTCCACTCCGTGCAGGGGTGCCAGGTGTTCCCAACGCACGGTATCCTGAACCAGGTGTGTTTGATTTTTGCACCTTGCGGCCCGTCCTCGTGGCGCTGCTTGTGTTGGTATTCACCCCACATCAGAAACCCGTAAGCTTCATTGTGTATTTTCGGTCTGGATGGTAATTTCGTTTCATTCGTAAATCGTTTGTTATTTCGGAAAGACCCGACTAGATTTCGACCTGTAAGAGGTCCTTCTTTATCAGACCCCGCTGATAACAGCAAGGTCCAGTTGAGGCGGTCTCCGCTGCGACCTGGCTCATGAAGAAGAACCTTATATAGGTCCGAATTTAGTCGGACAATCCCGAAAAGAGATACGTGAATTACGCCGATTTGTACATAGTAATGTATCAAACTCGCGAAATATTTAACAATAAGTAAATACCTTAATCGTACAATATAAGGTGACAATTATTAAAACATGAACAGTAGAATTAAAATGCAGTAGGTACTAAAATACAATCGTCAATCTTAAGGTCACATCATAAGATTCGTCTTAATATTATACCTGAACCGGATGGTGAATAAAGTTGATTCATTTGGAGGTATGCCAGCTGCGACCGGATCCACTAAGAAAACATTATCAGGATCTATAAATAAAATATGAGATTAAATTTGTCTTTGTCCGGTTTTAGAACTACATCTTACGAGATTCACTTTGATTAAGTATAACCTGTTTGTGCATGTACAAACCTGGTAGCCAATTTATATAGCCCTCTTCCGAACCGTGATTAGTGACGCTCAAGGTTTGTGAAATATTCAAAGTCACATCACTCACGCTACCGGTACCGAAATCCAAATATCTTTCGAAAACAGACGCCGCGGGAATGTAAGGAAATCGATTCAAGCTGTTCTCCATTAAGTGAACGTAACGATTCTTGCGTTTCAAATTTTCGAAACTATGATTTTGAATATCGAACAAGGGATTTCCCGCTATGACCACCGTTGCGATAGCGTTCAGGAATAATGGTTCCTATAAAAAAAAAGAAATTTTAAACACATTTATATAATAAAGTTACGCCATGAAGGTATATGGTCTATTTAATGATATTTTACCTGATTTAAAACAAGACAAACAAATTCGGCATTGTACACGCCAAGCGCTATCCCCGTAAAATGGACTGTCGTTGTGATGCTTTCGAACGCACGAATAACGCCACAGTTACCTGTAGATATCTGAAATATTAAAAGGCATGTTCTAATACAAAATAGACCTTAACGCTCCCTATATAAACTAGCAGAAGCTAACTGGCTATGATGACGTCACAACAAGGTAATGACCCGTCAAAGGCGAAAGCGATAGACATTGATAGATGCAGTCAAATGGCCGGAAAAGAAATACATTTCTCGCAAGGTGCCAAAATGTATCTGGGATAGATGTTAAAATTAGTCGGGCCACTTTGAAAAAAACACGTGGGTTAAGCTGATGTACAATGTTATCAACCATCTTCGTGCTCACAAAAGGCTTAACAGTAAAGATAAGCACTTACTAAAATCGGTTTATATTTGAGATTACCTGAAAGTACCCTTGCTCAGATACTGGCAACAACCATTGATAAGTAGCGTCAATTGATGATCTGTTAACGACTTTAAAAGTTTCTTTTCTGTCCTCTGTTACGTTCTTGCATATGTTAAATACAAGTTTTCGTTTACTCAAATATATGTCGGGTCCTGTAACGTAAGGCAAAATACGAGAGAAAAATAAAATCGAGGTTGTTTAAAATAAAAACAAAATAGATCTGGAAAGCATAAAAGCTTAAAAAGGTTAGTGGAAACGTTTCAAAATAATCGTAAATCACCGCTGTATATCTTCAAAAGGGTGGACAGAGAACTATAGTAAACCAATGCGGGCACGAAGAAATTCGAGGAGAAAAAACGTCAAATCGACTTACCAAAGCACTTCCCTCTAACGGTCAGCCTGTAGGTATCCCCCGCGGTGCTGTCGACGTTGTAATATTCGGTGAACGACTGCCGCGGTATGTTCGGCTTGAACGCTATCCTCACTTCGGCGGTGGTCAGCGGCTTCGTCGGCGTCGTGGACACGGTCACGCTAAACACGCGGTCCACGCTGCTCAACGCGTGCACCAACGAGACACGATAGCTGTGGTGGATCTGGAATGAATGTGAATATGTCTTTAGTATATTGACTGCCAACCCGCACTTGGTCAGCGTGGCGGACTACGGCCTCAACCCTCTCTAAGAGGAGATCCGTGTTCCAGCAGTGGAACGATAGAAGAGTTGATATCGATATTGACTGCCTCGTTGGTCGTGTTGGTTGCAAGTGCGGCTGCCGATCGTGAGGTCCCCGGTACGATTCAGCGGTCGAACGCTGCAAAATTTTCTTATTAAACGTAACCGGTGAAACGTGGCAGTGTTCCGCATCCCTCTGCCCACCTCTTCGGGGATTACAGGCGTGAAGTTTCGTAATATATTCGAACCGAAGTGTAATGGAGTTAATATTATAATTTATAAAAAAAAAATTACGACTAACATTGGCAATAACGAATACAAAAACGTGCTTGTATAGTTAACACATCTTCAAACCGCGTCCCTCACGGAGTAGGCATGAAGCACCAAGTCCCAAAAGAAGTTGAAATTTTATAATAGGTAAATGATTACTGTTTTCTATGCACAATTAGATATTAAGAATGACTTCTGTTGCAAATGATACGGAGACAGCTTCATAGTTTTCCAATGAAAATGCCGATCAGACTATAAATAATTCTTTTGCCAGTGAATTTTTTTTATAGTAAACACTAATACTAGAAACCTTTAGGCAACTGCTAAAGATATATACAGGAAACGTTCAGTAGGTCTTTAAATATAGCAGTTAGTAAGTATTACTTCAAAAATACGGAGGCAAATACTGGGTGTCACAAAAGTGTTACTAGACAGCAGAAAAAAAGATCGACGATGGTAGTAGTGACAAAAATTGTTTTGGCGTCATTTTCGGTCTGATATAATTATATTTATTTTGTAAACGGTGACTGAATGCATAGTCAATTGTTATTTAAACACTATGAGCTCGGTAGAGTAAAAAGTAGTAAAATGTTAGTAGAGAAAAGACTGTTTGGCAAAGAGACAAGCGAGGAACTCTTTCAGTAGCTTGCAATGCCCCTCTTTTCAAAGGAATCATTATGAAGATTGTTTTTTCATAATATCTATATTAAATTATTTTATCAATAAGAGATGTAGATACGTATATCCTCCTAGAGATTTTAAGATACTGTGACCTTTTTACATATATTTTTAGATTATGGTCGTTTGTATTATGAGGTTTATGAAGTTCAGTTAAATATGAAATACATTTTATTCAGACTAAAAAATATATTTATATATAACAATGTCTGAAATAGAAAGAATAAAGAACTTACGTTTGATGTATTTTTTAAATAAATAAATTGTTCCCTAACGGTATCAACAGGCACGTAACCAAAATCAACAATCCTACTTTCAGACACATTTTCTTCTGAAGGTTCTAACATTTCACTTGTGTTTATAATTATTGTAGTAAATATTATTTATATTCCTACAAATAATTATTATTATAAATAATTATTATTCATTTATGACAATTTCGTCAATACATAAAAAAAATCGTTGTGTATTTGTATCCTCTTTAGTATGTGAAGTTTAAAACATGCCAGTTAGGCAATACTAAAAATAACATATTAACCCCGTGATTGATGTATGAAGTTTTACTTTGAATTTTTTTATTCCCTGTAAACACCGGTTTAAGTATTACAAAAAAGTATTACATTTTAGTAATTTATTGATTTTACTGAAATTATGTACAGTGCTGAAATTCTAATTATTCACTTATAAAAACAAACCTTATATTTTATAAACTTATCATATTAAATCATATCGAGCAAAAAGATGGAATCAGGTTAGGTACCTTATACCAAAGAAAATTTGCTTGTGTTAATTGTCAATTGTCAGAACTGTCATAGATATGTTTGCATTTTGAAGGTTGCTGTTATTTTACAAGAGAATCGTGGTTGTGTCGCATTGTCTTTTTATAAAATCGTAAACAGAAAATATTTGATACCATTATTTTTAAATTTTTTATTACAAAAGCTTGTGTTGAAAATACAATTATTCATAAAAGGCGATGAGTTTTTTCTTATCACGAGCAATAATTTGCACTTCCTGCTTGAGATGTTACCTTCGCGTAGATTTCTAATAAATCCGTTGCACATTTAGACGGGATTACTACGTACACGATGGATTCAGGCACGGACTGGCTCTCCGAGATCTTGCAGAATGTACAACTCGAGCAGTTTTATTTACCAATAAGAGATCAGCTACAGGTAAATATACGAATATGTTTTTGTGTTAATGTCTTTTACGGAAATCCATATTTACAGCTGCAACTGTTATACATATACAACTTATGTATATAAACTAACGATAATACTACTGAGCTTTTGGTCAAAATTTTTATTTTTCCCTTTCACATTCACTGCTAATTCTAGGATAATAATAATGAATTACAGAGTGATATTACAAAACTAACAATTTATTAGATCAACAACATATATGTAAGATATATTTGTATGTTTTTGTTATTGTTCAGTTATGACTTCCGATTGCCTTGTTACTTCAGTGCATGAAAGTGTTACTATTGGTGGGAGATCTTGGGTTTAACCCCCAGGACAGCTACTAATAGGTCTTTTTAATGCTGGCAAAGGGTCTGTACTTGTCTTTTGCGGTAAGCTCACTTCCTATTCAAAAGTAAGACACAAATGTGAGCGATAGAATGTGGAAGGGTATTTGCACCTTTTAGTATAGGGGATTTAATTTTGATACAGTAAGCATAAATATTTATGTTTTCATTTTTAGATAACAAGACTAGCACATTTTGACTATGTCCATGCTGAAGACCTAGAAAGAATTGGCATCAGTAAGCCCGGTGTGCGGAGGTTATTTGATGCTGTGAGGAAAAAAAAGTTGCAACTATGGAACAGAAAGTTCTGGAACAAACTATTTGGCTCGTCCAATGCTCTTAACCGAGAGAAGGTTGATACAAGTGTTAAACCAAATACACAGACAGAAAATAGAACCACCTGTATAATACTAGAAAAGGATATTGTGTTAGTATTTTAGTCTTTATGATTATTAATAATAATAATGTCTTGGAAGATCTCCATAGTAAGCATCGAGAAAGCTTGTGGTAACCAAATGGCTTATAAAATATTTATGTACATATAAATATATATTTATGTAGAATATTTTTTACACTGATAGAATATTTTTTACCTAGAAATACTTGTGCTCATCATAATAATATAATATTATTTGAATATTTATTTTGGGTGGTAATAAGATAAGTATTTTTAATAGTTAATCCAAAAAAATATTATACATAAGTGTATGATAATTTTCTACTGCAGGTTGCATAATGAATTAGGCAACGGATCATTCGGGGTAGTGAGACGGGGCGAGTGGAGAATGTCAGATGGTCCCGATCAAATGGTGCCCGTAGCCGTAAAGGTTCTGAAAGCCGATGCGTTCTCACAGCCCGGCATTTACGATGACTTCCGGAGGGAGGTGGAAGCGATGCACAGTTTAAAACACACGAATCTGATCAAACTACACGGAGTAGTATTCCATCCTCTCATGATGGTGTGCGAGCTGGCCAACATGGGTGCCCTATTGGACTACTTGAGGGCACAAAATGGGAAAGTATCGTTGAACTACATATCGAAGTGGTCGGGACAAGTGGCCGCCGGGATGGCATATTTGGAGAAGAACAGATTTCTGCACAGAGATCTCGCCTGTCGGAATATACTGTTGTCTAGTCTCGAATTGGTAAGTGGAATTTGTTCTTTATACATTGATTAGTCATTATTTACATAGTAAATAATTATGGCACCTCAATAAATATGTGCGGTAATTACATCGCATAGAAAGAAGTATAAATATTGGAGGCAAGGACATGAAGTATAAGACTTTGTTTATTTAGTAACGTAAAAAATAAAACATAACGTCACGCCTGTAATCGCCGCAGAGATAGGCAGAGGAATGCAGAACACTGCCACATTTCACCAGTTACGTTTATGTCCCACTATGGAATAGTTGTTGAGTTTATTGCCATGCATTGGACACATATGCATACAGACTCCGAACTTTGTAGCGTTCCCGGGAGTAGAATCTGGGACCTCCCGATCGACAGTCGCACTTGCAAGCAACACGACCAACGAGGCAGTTACTTATTAAATATAAGATATTCTCATTAAATGAATTTCTTCAATTATTCATTTAATGAGGAGGCGGTGTTGCGATTCGTTGCGTTGTTTTATCTGATTTAATATTTATACCTAATATTAGATTTTATATTTATTATTGTATCTCACGTCAGGTATGATATGCTTGTGAAATATTTATATTCTTCAGCAGCTAATACATTTCCCTTTTCGATCTCTTCATCATCACACACGCATACGAAAATCATTGAACATTATATTTCTACGGTGTATATATAATTTACATTATATTTTCCTTTATTATACCGTCACGCCAGGTACCTTACGGGTCAGGTAAAGTGCGCAGGTTGCGATATATATCTATTCCGACCAAACTGTTATACTCTTATACTGATCAGCCTCTGCATCATCTGGACCGGTTTTGAACACTGCCGATCAACGAAAACAGACATAACGACGCAATAGATGGTGAGCCTATTGCCGCGCACCGAGCTGATATCCAGCTTCCGGGCCACTGTTAGACAATCTGAGTCAGTAAAATCCGATAGTCGGTCCGCGGTGGACTGGCGACACGCGCACAGCGCTCCGAGGCCGTAGCTCGGTGGCGGTGACGCGTGCGGGCGGCGCAGGCGAAGATCGGCGACTTCGGGCTGATGCGCGCGCTGCCGGCCGCCGACGACTGCTACGTGACGAGCGAGCGGCGGCGCGTGCCGTTCCCGTGGTGCGCGCCGGAGTCGCTGCGCGCGCGCCGCTTCTCGCGCGCCTCCGACGTGTGGATGTTCGCCGTGGCGCTCTGGGAGATGTACACGTTCGGCGACGAGCCGTGGGCCGGTGAGTGGCGGCGGTCCTGTACATGCTACACATAGACGTTTGGAAATGAGTTGCTGTAGTTTGCAGGTCTAAAAATGTTAATTGTTAAGCAATCACAGAAAAAAGA
>DWEI01002817.1:0-13691 GCA_018245875.1 Mysoria ambigua | reverse complement strand
ATAAAAATGGTTATAGTGGGTTTACGTTAAAAGCTAGTCATATGCTGTTGCGAACTTTTATTTAGAACTTTTAGAGGGGAACAATCTTGTAATACATGATTTTTGAGTAACATTCACCGTTTACTTAGCATACGCAAGGAAAGCTCTAAATTTCTGCCGTTACCACTATATTTTTATTGCTGATCCTCTCCTATTCATCTTAGAGTGATGTTATATAACCTAAAGCCTTCCTCGATAAATGAGCTATCTAAAACGGAAAGAATATTTCAAATCAGACCAATATTTCCTGCGATTAGCGCGTTCAAACAATCAAACAACCAAACAATTAAACAAACTCTGCAGCTTTATATTATTAGTATAAAAATATAGAAATATACATTTACATTGACAACTTTAGAGGCCGTATAGCTGTCTCCACATATTCTTACATTCGTGTCGGATTTAAGTTTCGTTTGTTAGACGAAAGAAGTTAGATATTCAGGTATATGTAATTAAGAATCTTTAGGTACCTATCTGTACCTATTATTCTATCACTTAAGTAGATCTTAATTTACGCGTTACCTGTTCCACGTTACCGGCATCGTGGGTATGAAAATTTATAATTAAATCAAACAGACTATGATGGCTTAAATGAATACCTATGTAGGAAGCGAATAAAGTCTGTCAAGACCACAACGGATAAGAATCCTAAATTTTTGCCTAGACCTATGGGAAACAGGCGTGACAGTATGTATGTAAAATTTTGACAATTGTATATTTCTATCGCACTTAAGATATTTCTTATTTTGTTTTATAAGTATTAGGCAGGTATTATAAGCAACTGTTGCAAGAAATACTTAGGCATATATTTTAAAATAAAAATTTCATGTAGACCTACTAGCCATAACCTACTTATAAGTAGGTAGATATAGGTACCCATGGGTATGTGGATACCTACAGGTAATTCTTACCTGGCAGGTGCAAATCGAACAATGATTTAAATCATTGTCCTAATACAACATTAAACTTTGGGAAGGCGGATTGTTTAGTCCACGTGTCACAGATTTTATTGGCATTACACAAAAAGGGTTATATAATTCGTAACAGTCGCTCTAAATACGTATGCCTTGCCACGATCAGTCGTTATTTAGACACGGTTTCGACAGTGCGACAGTATTCTAATAAATTCTGTGCATCAAAAAACATGTTGAATAGAAGATATTATGAAGACAATTTAATTTGCGTCAAGAGCCCAGTTGTAGGTAATAATTCCATATTTTAAATAGGTAGATACATGTAGGCAAAAAGAGCAAATTTAAGTAAAGTAACTAAAACCTTACTTTTTACTTCGTTACTTTAGGTTATAATAAGTAAAGATTAGGTAGATGCAAACACCACTTATTTTTTTTTTCCTTAAAGAGGTCATATTTAAAAAAATGTGTCATTATCACCGTCATCAGTTTGTTCAAGTCCACTGCTGTACTCAATCTTTAACATTCTTTAGATGTTAAGAGTCTTTCTTATAATATAAACGAATCAGTAATATCTATGTCATAATAGGTATACTCGTACTTAACTAGACGAAATAAATACGTACCTAATTAGATGAATTCTGTTCTTCTATGCTGGTATAATTTAATGGCCACTGTTTTTAAATACATGTGTATCTCATAACCAATTCTAAATGCATACCGCAGTGTGATTATTTTCCAAAAAAAAATACCAACATGGCTTTTCTTTCCGCGTTCGGCCATTTTGAATTGAGCTTTTAATGCACATGCGTACACGGTCACGAAGAAAGCGCGGGACGGTCGACGAATCAGAGAGCGTTTTCGCCGCCGCCATTACTAAAAGGCGGGCAAATGTGACATGTCGGATCGATACCTAATGCTTTGGATAAAAGCTATAGGGGAAAGCGTTACTCTATGAATAGGCAAAAATATGGCCGTGTATCGTTTTTGAGTCTCTACCTATTCACCTAATACTGCATGGGGTTTCAATTCAATTACAAAATGTATTTAATTTCATATATTTTAATTACATCATAATTATAAATAAACGTGCAATTCCACACGTGATCACTGAAACTACCGAGATATTGAACTAAACGGTCTAAATCGTCAACGAAATTAGTCAACTAAGTAACCTTATAGGTATAACACAAATATTTAAAAACTCTCATTAATCACGTTTCTGACTGCCTCACTAGTCGTCTTGGTTGCAAGAGTGACTGCCGATGGAGACATCCTCAGTGTAAATCCAGAGTCGACCACTATTGGATTTTTCTAACTTAGATTTTCTAACAGTGGCTGGTTTTCTGGATGCTAGTTTTCATGATAGGACGTTAACGTAACTGGTGAAATGTGGCATTGTACTACACTGATCTGCGTATCCCTTCGGGTATTATATGCGTGATATTACATAAGTATATCCAATCTTAATTAGATGTATTGTACGTTTAATTAAAGATTAGATATTGATACTGTTCTACCGTTGAAGGCTAAATGAAAACATCTTATATTTTAATATATGCAGGTAGTTACCGCCTTACTCGGACTTCATTTTTGTTTTTTAATCAATATATTACTTTCCCCATTTTCACTAAACCGTAAAAGAGTAAATGGATCTACTAAAATTACAGGCACTCAATTATTAAAATCTATTAGGTCTATCTACTGTAGGTATAGGCAGGTAGGTAGGTGTAGGTATCGACCTACGTTTGAGACTATTTTAGCACTATTATTATACATATGTAGCTAGGTCTATCCAATATCTAAAACTTTTTGGAATAGCCTCAATAGATTATAGAAATCACGTAAATGCTATCTTCACCGGCTTTTCCTAAATAATCATCTTTTAATTCTAAGTGAAACAATTTACACTTACCTACATGTTAACGTTCCTCATGATGAATACTACTACATATGTCATGACATAACGTGCCTACAAATCGCTCAAGTATATTCTATGTGGGACTGTGTGAACGGAACAAAGAAAGAATAATTTACACATATGTTTTTTTTTTTCAAATTGATAAAAACCGAATGAACTGCCAACCCGCACTTGGCCAGTGTGGCAGAATATGGCCTTAAGCTTCTCATTTTGAGAGAAGACCCATGTTCCAACAGTGGAACGATAGAAGGGTCGATATCGAATGATCTGATAAATTGATAAATAATTTATAAAATATTTGATATTTATTTTCCAATTGATAAAAATGAAATCATTTTTATTTATAGAATCAGTGAGTTCACACGGCAAGAATGATTTTTATATACATATGACATATTTTCCTTTCTATTTTACTTTATGACTCACTAAACGCTGTAAAATTTACTCAATAAAATAATCAATGTAACAGTTCTCGTCGTACAGCAGATAATCATACAACTTAAGTATAAAATACACGTAGGTACATAACTGTGTCATATTAACGCCCATTTCCTCCAACAACCATGTTGTGTTTGTGTGTAGCAGTGGGTCTACGGTTTATAGGACATAATAAATAAATTGAAGGAGACGGTAGCGCCGGAACACGTCCGCCGTAAAAATAAAAAGGCCATACGGACGCCACGATAAAAAACACACATATAACTGTGGTGATGGGCCTTTCTTTTTATTTAAGCACATATACTCGTACCTATGTACATAGTTTTGTTAATTATATACCTACATATGAAGTAGTTTAGGTTTAATAAGATTTTTCCTGTGTAAAATGTAACAAGTCGCTTCTACAAAAACAATTTTAGCTAGACCACCTGAATGGATACTCGTGCGCGATTTAATCTTGCTGACGTCGACCTCCGTAGAGGAGGTAAATGACTAGATTGTTAAGTAGGCAGGAAAACGGCGTAAGCCTACCACCACCGCCTAAACGTGCAGACTACTCAACACCTTAATGTAATCGTGCCCATGATACCTGTTCGCATAATAAGGGAATCCTTTAGGCCCGTAATCCCGACACAGCGCCATTGGTGTCGAAATATACTCCTACTGAATCCATCCATCCTTGTTTTCGAGAAGAAAATATTTACTTTGACTGCCTCATTGATCTGGTGCAAGCGTAACTACTGATCTGGATTCGATTTACCTAAATTACACATACCGATAAAAACAGATTTTTTTTACATGTGAGCATTTCATGCGAAGTTCGTAACTTTTAAATTGTAAATCTAGATATTTTTTATTATTTTTTACTGCACTAATCTACAATTTGTTAAAAGAGGGTATAGTATAATATGGTATGAGATAATACGAGTAAAACTTAGTTTTCACCTTTAACTAAGTATATTGTTTTTGAGATTTTATGTGTCAGGAGATTATGTAGTAACCATTTAAATAAAGTATTTAGGTCTTTTTGGATTTGCAAGATGAGTGTATGAGTGAAGGATCCAAAGTAAATTTTAATAGGCGAATTACAATATATATTGCATGTATGTAATAAATAATGACAATCTTCCTATTCTTTACATGTTAATTTTATAAATAAAGAAGAAAAATGGTCTCAACTTAAATCCCTGTGGTACACCACATGGAAGTATACATAGCAAGTTACTTTGACATTTATAAAATAGTAACAATTTGTAATATATTTCTTAAGTAATATTCAAACATATTTAAAACATTGACATTATGCGGATTACAGGCCTGATGTCATGTTATTAACATAAAGTGAATATTTTTGTAAAATAATATAATTATGACTTATCGTATCGAAGCCTTTTATACTTATTTTAATTATGTTACACGTATTACGTATTTGTTTTCATTATGTTTCATCTATGTAGATATTACTTCGATTATTGCACTTCTATTGATCCAGTTAGTGTTACCTTTTGGCCTACGTCCGAACTGTCGTCCGGTAATATAATTATTAGGATTTAAATATTTATCCAACCCTTGATAGAATTTCTGTCTTCCAATATCTTTAACAGTGAACAGTGAAAACATAGACAAGTTGAATAATTGACCAAATTATGTAAAAAATTAATAAAATTAATTAAGAATAATGTTATTATTATAAGTATAAAATACTAGCTGTTACTTGGCTGCTTCGTTGGTCATTTTTAAACTTGATAATAGTAATATATACCTACATATATTATAAATAAAGCAATATTGTTCATACACATATGCTGCTCTCTTTGTCTACCTCAGTACCACACTATCCACCAGAATTCGTGATGTAGATATATATCTCCTTTTCGTTAATCTATCTGACGTGCCTTCTACATAGTCCAACTATCGGAGCACGCACCTTCTCATTTTTACGTTAACAACCACTTTCATAGGTGTCACAAAACCTCTTTTGATTAATAGGTACTCGTCGTTGTTATTTTTCCTGACATCGTATAGGTATATAATAGGTATAGACCTACCATATACCTAGAGGTACAATACCTATGCGAAATATAGAAAATTTATAAACATTTTAGTACAACTGATAGGTAATAGTAGATAGTAGGTACTCTATAGAAGTATGTAATAACAAAATTGAATGAAATTTTAATAGCAGAGAGACAAAGCTGTTGCTCATACCTGCTCAATAAGACCTGTGTCACTGTTATAATTGACCGCCATCTCGCATTGCGTATTACAGCACTCGTATAGCTATTCATTCATGTCGGAGCGGAGTAAGAGCATATTCTTAATGAGCCGAGACTAAGCCCGGAACTGACATGTGACATGGCGCGTTCTGTGTATGCCAGACGCTCTGTTCGCCTACGGGCAGCAGCGGGGGCGGTGCGATACGCTGTGCCTTGCGACGCTCAACAAGCACGCCCAGTGTAGGTAGTGGATCATATAGGCATAACCTGCCAGGAGACGGCCTAAGTCCAGCAGTGAACAACAGCTAACCAATGATTATATTCCTATTATTGAATAAAGTTACCGAATAAGAAATAAGTTAAAAGTGGGTACCATACTCTCAGGTCAGATAGCCACATGTGGACATGTCCTAAGATATTTATTTAAGATGATAACCATAATTGCCCCAAATGATAAACATATTTAGAAGCAAATATAATTAGTATAATTATTATAAATAGTACTGATATTTTTATTTGTGCGTATTATACCATATTTTGATGGTAAAACCACAAAAACAATTTTCTGCCCCCCTTCGTGCCTTTCTACAAGAGCTCCTCGATTTCATATTACATTGTGCGCAATCTGCAAAATACATTATACGGGGTAACTTTATGACGACGTTTTATTGCCCTACCCTCCTTAGATACTATTTGGAAATTACATAAAGCATTTTATTCGCACATATACTGCACCGTGGGGTTCTGAAGTTGAGATGGGAAAATATCGATTTGTTGACTGATTAGTTCTGGTTTACGCGACCCGCCGTAAAAGCCGCCGAGCAAAACACTAATTTGAGATTTACGACGTCGTAAATCATGATTGTTTGATATTGTTGTGATAAAGGAACGCCAAGATAATACGCGACATGCCCGTAAATCATAAGCGAAATTTATAACAAAATTAAAGCGACCCTAAAGTACAGGTATCTTTTTTAGACAAGATTTCATGATTAGAACAATCATAATCACAAACACTTCAGCTGCAATTCAAACTATGTTCTCTCGTTTGTTCGCATATATAGAATCTACTGCATGAATCTTTGTAAGGAAGCCTAAATTTATAACATTCCCTGCGAAATCATAGCAAGGAAAATGCGGTAAATTTCTTTATTTATTTTCTATGTCTCTACCCATGAGTCCAGTATTAAGGAATAGGTACTTGAGCGGCACAAATACAAAAGAACTGAGAAGTTCGATCATTTGCAGTTATTAGTCGGTTAGTTCCTGTCTTTTATTTTATCGTAACATCACGCTTGTATTTCCCAAAGAGATAGAAAGGGGAATGTATTACATTTCTAAGATTTGACCAATTACCTTTACGTCCCACTATGGAATAGGTGATAATACTATTGCCATACACCGGGCAAAAATCCGGATTCCCAGCGACTATTAGAAAACTTAAATTAGAAAAATTATATAGTTTGCGACCCGGGATTGAACCCAGGACCTCCAAATCGGCAGTCACTCTTGCAACCAACAAGATCAACGACGCAGTTATTCATATTTCAGTCAGTGAAAGATATTTTAAAATATATTTCACTTAAATCATATTCATTAAAACTTAATTTATCCAGTTAATTTTACAACGTCCTTCTATGGAATACTAGTCCTACTATGGAATAGGTGGTGAGCCATGCATCGCCACATGTCCACCCTCCGATATAAATTAGAAAAATCCAGTCGTGTCCGACTCGGAATTTGAACCCAGAACCTCTCAGTATTGCTTACTCTATTTTTCCTGTTTTTACGTCCCGTTGTTAAGATGCATAGTTTTTTAGAAAAAAAGAGAAGCTATTGTTTTTATATAAAATTTCGAAAATTTTATTTTCCTCAGATTTTCACGTTTTGGTGCTCAAAAGTTATTCGGATTATTTTTACAATGGTGCCCTTAATCCGTATGTCTGGAGGCAGGTATGTATGTAATAGTAATGTAACGAATGTCACTTTTTGAACATTCGCGACTGCGAATGCGACTATCTACAAATGCGAATTCGAATATTCAGTTTTTAATAGAAAATTTCATAGAAGAAATTGCTTGTGTTTGTTGACATTGCATATTTTTTGTGTTATAAATTCTAATGAAAATTTCATTATTAGGTAAGCTTTATTGGCCAAAGTAAAATAAATACCTAAATAATAAAGTGAAGACTGATAATGTTATAAATAGGTAGTTACTTTTTGTTGTAGATACTAAAATTCATGAGAAATTTGACTTTATTTGCCATTTTTTAATGCGAATGCGAATATTAAACCTTACATAACTTTTGAACGATTTAAATGTACCTAAACTAAAAAAAATGTATCAAAATGCCACTATAATTATTAACATGTGAAAGCTTAAATAATGTAAGAAACATGGTTTTTGAATCTTTATTTATGTGTAGGCTTGGTCCACGTTCATTTTTTCGGCATAACCCAAGACGTGCCAAACGTGAGTCAAGACGACTTAATAATACATAGATGATAATGTTCGTGACTAGATTAATTAACTGGTTGAATTAAGTTTTAATAAATATAATTTAAGTATAACATATTTAAAAAATATGTTTCATATATTTAAAAAAATATGTTTCATATTTAAAAAATATGTTTCATATTGAAAAAATATGTTTCACTGACTGAAATATGGATGACTGCCTCGTTGATAGTGTTGGTTGCAAGCACGACTGCCGATCGGGAGGTCCTAGGTTCAATTCTCGTATCGGGCATTGTACAATTTTTCTAATTTAAATTTTCTAATAGTCGCTCGGAGTCTGCATTTGTGGCCGATGTATGGTAAAAGACTCACAACAGTACACTCGTCCGCCTACCTCTTCGGGGATAACCGTGATATTGTGTTTTGAAAATATTTATGCTTTCCGCTCCTTTTAGCATCTCATCCAGCGACTCTTGTACAACGGCTGTGTGCACGGAGACGTCGGTAGGTATCACTTATTATCATCGAATGGAAGATAACAGACACTCTTATACCATTTATAACAGACACTTTATAACAGACACTCTTTATACCATTAGTAATACCTACTTCAGGATTGTGGCTCAATGGAAAGGGTCCCTCAGTCTTAGCCGTTGGCACTTCCCAAGGAGTATTTCACGACTGCTGGTTTTCAATGAGGGCCACTTTTTCTCATGTAGACGTTTTTTCTTCAGATTACATTATAGACTAATTTATTCATAAATAAATATTCATTAGTTGGTAGGCTGATAAAATAAAACATTAGATAAGATACCCTTTTTGTGGACTAAGCATTCACTTATTGTAATCCAACTAAATAAGACTGAAATAATTGAATTATTGCATGTAACTATTGCATGTACTTAATTCTGAGGATGCTTTAGACGATTAAGGATGCTTTAGACGATAGCTCGTTGTACGAATGTTGGTACATTACTACTTTCCACGTTGTTATCTGTGGGAGAGTGGAGGGTGAATACTGCATCACTAATAAATGATATCATATCTCATATTGAAATCCTCCTTACAAAATAACTTTAACTAAAAGATATTAAGACTAAGATACCTATCTAGGCAAATATTTCAAATAAATCGTAGTAGTTCCATGTTAGCGACACTATATGATGTGATTATTTTTTCTAACTGCAATTCCTTTTGTGTCGATGCTGGTGCCTATAAATAAATTCCATTTACGAATCCCGAGCGCACTGCACAATGACATGTTTATGGCGGCAAGAAACACGACGGACAGGAACGGAGCATTATGCAAGAAATGCAATTTTCTTAGGGACCTTTATTTCCTTTTTATAGGCGTCTACTTGAGTAATGAAAAACTATTAAAGTGGTCGTGGGGGATATAGCGACGGTCGTCGGGACCTTCCACTTTTATTATGGCCCGACGAATGGCGACACGCGATTTTTATAACCCCGCCAATTTCACGAGCCTCGCTAAAAGATGGCATCCCACGTTTACGAGATGAAATAAACAAAGCCATCACATAGGTACGTGAGTTGACTATATTACTTCGTACATAAGGGTAAGTAGATAGTGAAGTTTTTGAAACTAACCTCTGTTTTCCCATGTTGTGGTTACCTTAAAATTATAAAATTATTAGTAGTAGGTGTGTAGGTAGTTAGGTAGGCACCTTCATAAGATATACATACATACATATCTTCGCGCCTGGTACCGCACGGGTTAGGCAAATTGTTCGAATGTTATGTAAGGTTTACATCATATAGATACCTATATATGCCACTATTTTTTCTAGTTTTTCAATCTCTCGAACCATGTATACCTAAATGTAATCCACATAAAGGAGACCCTCGGTTTGAGCTTATACTTGACCCTTGAGGTTAGCGTCTGAACTCCCTAGTGTTGCATTTACAGTTTCATATTGTTTTCGATAAAATCACGGTACAACTTATGTCTGAGGCTATTGTTATTTGCCGTGTTAATATTTTTTATCTTATCACTATATGTGTATTTATTTATTATAGGGGTGAAAAGATATATACACGTTATCTATCAGTGGTTTGTTACCATAAAATAAGCTATCTTCGAGCCCTCTAAGAGATCGGCTGGCCATCTGTGGAGATATCCCGAGATATATATTTATTATTCTTCTTTATTTGTGACTACCATAACCAATTCGGGGGTTTTGCCGCGGTCAGTACCTTTGACCGCGCGGGCCGGTGGTGAACGCAGTAGTTATTGTAACACAGGCTGACGTTGTTGCCCATCTCCTAGATTATTTCGTTTCTCGCCTCTTACGACTCCCTGAGATGTTAAGGTGTAGTGAAATTCAATGCCGGCACCACACGACAAAACTAAAATTATATTCACAAAAAACCCCAACCCCCATTCCCTAGCGACCACGCTATTCCTGATTCAGGACCGGTTCAGAAGAGTGGCGCCGATTATGTAGGTCTGTGTTCAGCAGTATACCTCCAAAGGCTAATGATAGGATAGTGATTAATGATTAATTTTAATAAATTTAATAAAAAAATATTTATTTCAAACGTTGGTCGTTGGTTGCTGGTTGGTCGTTGGTTGGTCGTTGGTTGGTCGTTGAACTGCTGAGCGATAAGCCCAGAGTTCGATCTCCGAGTCGGCTAACTACCTACTATTGTATTTTTCTAATTTGAACTTCCTATTACTGCTTCGGATATTGGATTAGTGTCGATGTACGACAATAGAATCTCTCAATAATACATCCTGAATCGTACTGGTGCTACTACAATCTGCCCACTGGAAAATATAGATGTGATATTACGTTTCTTTATTTTATTTTAATGTAACTTCGAGAATTTTACCAACAAGTTATTTTCGATCAAGCGACAATATCAATGCACTTAAGTACCAATCAAATAATTAACATATCGTAATTAAATTTTGGTAGTACCTTATTTAAAGGTAAGCTGCGGTAGCGATCTGTCGATCCGCATCGATTTTTGGGAAGATTTGATCGCTTACGATGAATTCCGATGAAGCTATTGATCCTAAGATATACGCCTTAAGATAAGATATACAACATGACTTTAATTCGCAAAAAGATAGGCAGAGAACACAAATGACGAACACTCCCACCTACACCAGTGTCGTTAGATCCCGTTATGGAACAAGTGGCCAACACGACCAACGAGGCAGTATAACATATTAAGTCAGAAAATGGATGCAGCATGAAGTAAGTATCAGTATCATAGTTTATTACAAATAATGTTTATCAGTATGCTACAAATATATTATGTGAATTTGTATCATTTACGCAACCAGATTTTTGAAAGGTAAACTTTACGGTAAAGGTATTAAACGGTACGGTAAAGGTATTAAAGGTATCATTTACGCAACCAGATTTCTGAAAGGTAAATTTTTGTAAGTTGATACAAAGAGCCGTTTCATAAGCCATAGCAAAATTAAATCAAAATCATAAATTTCTACTCTGTTAACACCATTGTAAGCAACAAATGATTTCTCATAACAATGCATCTTAGGATCCTTGCTAGAACAGGAATCTGAAGGAATAGAACGTACTGGTGCGAAAAGGAAATCATTAGAGTATAGTTAGGAAACAATACTCTACGGAATTACTTCATTGTAACATGTTCTTTACCTTATGATTGACCCTTTCCGTCGAATTATTTAAGTGTGTGAAGTGAAAGTTTGCATCGAAAGTACATATTTTTTAATATTGTAACTTTGTAAAATTAAAAACTGTGGCAACCCTAAGTCCTTGTAATATTCTTTGTAAGAATTCAATGTCGTTTATCACTTTTCTTTACTCCTTAAAAATGTTACGTTGTCAAATCTTCTAATAATCCCGGAATTATTGGTGGTAGAACTCTCTGTGGTTCGACTCCGGCGGCACCACCGCCACACCTATTTCTGCCTTATAACAGCAGCTTTAAGCGCTGCTGTGTTCCGGTTTGAAGGGTGTGCTAAGGGAGACATACTTTTTCCAGGCATTCCAGCTTAGTCCTCACGGGTGGAGGCGCATCTGTGGTCGACTTATCTGAGGTTGATCACGGATGTCCATGGGCGACAGTAGCCACTTACCATCAGGTGGACTGCATGCCCGTCCCCTACTTTCTTACAATAAATAAATAAAATAAAAAATAAATTTATCTTGACCAACAGCTTTGTGGCCGACATCAGGTACAGTAAAAAAGGTGTCCAACAGAGTTAAACATAAAATATCTGTACTAAAAATCGACGATCAAAGCGACATTTAAATCTAAAAGAAACCATTTTAAACCATCGACGATCAAAGCGACATTTAAATCTAAAATAAACCATTTCAATTTATATACATTATATAAATATAATATCATCAGGACCAGTCTATTAAGGGTTAGGCAAAGAATAAAAAGTGCCAAATAAGTATATCTTTATACACCTGCCCTACTTCTACTGCATTTATCACTTTTTCATACATGCCCACCAATTACGAAGATATGTAACAGATTCAGTAATTAGTACTTAATCTATTTGGCCAACATTGACATTACACTTATATGTTTTTTGACCAATAGTTAACCAGTAGGTAGGCTAACCGATCTGTTGTTGATGGATTGATTGGCTGGTAACATATTAATTGGATTGCCATTTGACATGCCATTCTGTAGCAGAATTTTAAATAATTCGTTTACTGTTCTGGTCTATATATTTTATCTGAAAGATAAGTTTTTAAATCAGACACAAAATATTTAATATAAAAAAATTCCAATTGAAATTTTCTAGTTTATTTGGAGTGATTTGGAGTCTGGATATATATTCGGTGTATGGCAATAGACTCACAACCTATTTAATAGTGGGACATAAACGTAACTGAAACGTGGGAGTAGTCTGCATTTCTCTGCCTAGCCCTTTGAGGATTACAGGCGTGAAGATATGTTAACGTTTTTTTATATTTATTTTTAATAGTAGGGGAGCCCGGGATGCTAATTTTGCAGTAACTAAAGCGTCACAGGGACCTATTAAATTTTTAATATTAGATGCTAAAACGAAAAAGTTTATGTTAAATTTACCTTTTTTAGTGGGGAGGTGTGCGTGCAAAAATTTAAAAAAAAAACAATCACATGGAAATGCGGGAGTGCGTCAGATATTAATCATGTAGGTAGGCGCCTATATATATGCGCTTATGCGCAAATCTTAGTAAAAAAGCCTATTACAAAGTTAATAACTATTTAAACTATAAACATGTTTGGTGTTATGTAACTCCAGTTTCACAATAAATGAGTGTACATTCTAACATAAGTGCTTATTTCACAAGATACAGAAGCAAGCCTCTAGTTTCTTCCGCCGCTTCTTCTTCATAGCGAGGCATCTTCTGATGCGGTGGTAGTTTCATTTTGAATTTGAATTTGAGAAAGAAAGATAAAGAAAGAGTGAAAAGGAAAAAGAGATGCGGATTAGGAATACAGTTCTCAGCAACTGTACGCTCCATACTTTATGGTTTTAGCTATATCGCCCAATGAAAATCGTCAAATTATATTTTTCTATAATACTTAAGGGATTTCCTTCAAAATAAAAAAAAAATCAATCGCGCTCGAATATTACAACGTGAGTTTTTTTATAACTTTGTGACTCACCCTTTTCCTTTTTCCACGCGTAAATTGTCACGTAGGTATTGAAATATAGACTGTTCTATATGTACTTAACTGACCTTATC
>DWEI01002816.1:0-13691 GCA_018245875.1 Mysoria ambigua | reverse complement strand
ACGTAAACGTAACCGGTGAATCGTGGGAGTGTTCTGCATTCCTCTGCCTACCTCTTCGGGGATTACAGGCGTGAAGTCACGTTTATAACTCATATTATATTAGTAGCGACATCACAACGTTCAGTTCTCTGCGCAAGTCATACATATAAAGTGTCACCATGCACTGGACGGTGTAGCCCCCGCTTGTGTGTTAGATCACAGATACGTTCGCTACTCTAATTACAATGCGTTAATCAGACTAGCAGAGGAGAAATTGTGTGTGTTTGTTTGCTGCACGTTTTTGTTGATCGAACAGTGCGTGCGTCGTGATAAACTCGAGTTCATGTTCAGAACGCGACTGACATCGTTGCCCTCGACACTGGTAAATACTGGTGCTCAGCCGCACAGCGATAAGTGGGCGGCGGAGTGGGAGGTGCGGTGCGCACTAACACGCGGACGGCCATTAGGGAAGGGACGTAGGGGTGTAATATATGTATGTGGTACGCGAACATCAGTCGGGAGAATTGTTCCTGGCATTAAAACGATTTAATATGGTTTTTGTGTTGATATATATTTTTAATTTTTATTAATAAAATTAATTTAAAATTTTCCTTATAGTTCTGCATAGCACTCTCCAAGGCATCGATAGTGTCGATTTACACTTGGCCGGCAGCGTATGCTGAGAGACGGCCCGTCTCCCGCCGCTGGAAAGATAAAAGGCATTGATGATGATACTGGAAGGAAATGATGGTAAATCGCGACAGTGACCAACAAGCTCATGTTACTCCCTTCAAACGTTCCCATTACGGAAACTGCTAACCTGTAAAAGGTTTTATAACAAATACGTAATGAGTGGCGCCATGTTTGATCTCAGCGAGCGGTTAATATCCGTAACTCACTCGACACACATGCCACTGTCACTGTATAGGGTTTAGAGCTATTGAAACGCGGGGTTTGGCAAGTGCATGTTGTCATTGGTCAAAATGTTACAATTAATAAATGTTTATTTTTGTTATCAAATTTTGATGCTTAGATAATTATTAAACGAAGCTTGTACTTGAATTAAGAGAACACATAAAAAACTACAACACTGAAACGTAAGCGGATGTATACGATCATTATAAAGTAATTTTTTGTACCGCTGTATTTTGAAGTCCGCTCAACCGAACGTAAAACAACCGGGTTCCAGTATATTTTCTCATTTCTGCGCTTTCGTTCGGTCCCACTCGCAGCTTTTAAATACAAATGTGTATTATGTGTAAAGTGTATTATGATAATGTGCCTGTCACTTATAAATCTGGTACATGTAGTTAGCAAGTCTAAATGGGTAATTATGTACGTTTGATAAATATGTATGTGTTGAGGTGTATTGACGTCAACGGCGCCGCGCTGCACGCCAGCGCGCTTGCGCCCCGCGTCCGTTTACCTTGCGTTCTGGAGCGTTCCCGTGCCGCGCTGTCAGTGGTGTCGACGCGGGCGAACTAACGCAGAGCGGCTAATACCACCTGGGAGTTATACGAATATTATATTATAGACGATTACTCTATAAACTTATCGATACATCATCGTATTAATGTGTAATAATAATTGATTACTAATAATATTATATCAAAAAATAACAAAAAAATATATTTCCATACCATAAGCATCCATTCGGAAATCAACATTATGATGTATTCTGAAAAAAAATCTATATATGAGATTATAAGGAAAATACTAAAGTTTGATGTAAATTTAATGAATGGAGGAGTTGTTTTGCTTTTTTGTTTCAACGAAGTGAAAAATATTCTGCAACGAAAACATTCAGTTCCTGGAATAGGGGTTTCCAGAATATCGAGAATATTAAGGAGGCATCTAATAAATAATATACATAATAAAAATATCGACAGGAAAACAAGGTAAAACACAATAGAATTGAAATAATTGACAAGAGAAGGGAAAGTTATCAATGGAAAATGTTAATGTTATGTTTAGTTTTCTAGTTTGTGTGCTCTAGGCGGAGAATGTAACGCAGACAAAAATATGGTTTGGATATTTCAAGACGCGCTCAGTGTTACTTCACTCTCAATCGTTTCCAGTTGTGCTCCAAACACTAGAGTGCAATTCTGGCGTACGCTTATAAAAATGATATGGACACTTTAGTCATAAAATATTACTATTACAAAAAATAAACATCGCGAGGAAAGTGTTAGATTTGTTATTCTGCAATGCGCGCGGAGGCCGTCACCCGTCATGTGCCCAGCGCGGTGGACTGTGACGTCAGCCGTTGTCACTCCGAGTGGACGCACTTGTCCAACAACGTGAAGATGCTTCTATCGACGATGAAGATTATTTACATTTTAGACAGTTGCTACACGTTCTGCGGTCTGGGCTAACGCGCCTGGGGCGAGGGACTTACCGGGTTCGACTCGATAATGCACATATGATGCCCGATGGGTTGATGAGCTATCTACTTGGGGTATGAGTTGTAATGTATGGGTCCACACGTGTGCGTGCATGGCAGCCACATGTTGACCAATATGGCAAAACGGTTTCTCAAAACTCCCGAATACCAGCTAGCTTCCGTCGTAGTATAGAAGCGTGTGTTTGAAACGACACATGTTTAACAATTCCGCGCTCGTGCAGCGCCTGACGTTTACGGCGACAGATGATATCGGTGGTATGTACATCCTCCTCGGAGGAATTGTTTTTCTGATCGTTTTTGTGTAAAATTCTTGCGCGTGTAGTTTTTCTGAGTTTATTTCTGTGATTTGCTAAGGTAGTTTATTATTCAGTTATTCACTTAAGGAGCTGTTAGCCTATTTGTGATTAAGTATAAAGAACACTAGTACATCTTTTATTTTTTTTATCAGATTTCTCAAAACGTATTCGCAATGAAATATTTACGAATGTAGATATCGCTAACCTATTATAAATCAATCATTCGCACGAGACTGCAATTGTGTAATTATCTAATATAAACAATTATATATCTAAGAACATTTCAAGGTATAATTTCTATTGGGTACATAAATATTTTAAATTTACACTTTATGTAAATACATGTGTTATAATTAATATACTTTAACTATAGACGCAGTTCCGTCCACGCAGTGGTTCGATTGTTAGGAGGTAGTGAGATTAAAGTGAGATTAATTCATCTTGAATGTTTATATAATTAAGTGATGTGGGTAATCGAATGTGTTCTGATAGAGCATGAAATGGATAGTATTACATGGGCTATAGCATTACTATCTTGGTATGAATTAAACATTTTTATTTAAAAAATTGATTTACAAGTATAAAGGTAGCATTTTTTCATAATCATTTGTTAATATGTTTATTAATCTTTTAAGTCGCAATTAACTTTTCAAAATACACGAAATATATTTCGGCTTTATTGTTTGTGTTCAATTTTCATTTGATCAAAAAAATACTTGTATAAGACTATACGTCGGAAAGGTCACGTTAGTTAGACTGAGTAAACCATAAAGATAATTATTATCAAGCGATTTCGAAAACATTCTTTTATTTTTCATCCGTTAAGGATCTCACCTGTCAAATCTAGCTGTCAAAGCTTAAACATTCTTGATAGTGCGCAATTTGAAAATAGGTGAAATAATATGAATCATTATTTAAACGCCATCTATGGTCGCAATCTAGAACTTTGTAGCTCATATAACACCAAAATCGATTCTATCAAACAAATCGTACGCATATGTAGCCAATGGGGACTTCTCGCTCGTGCGTTGCGGTTCGACTTCATCGCCACGACATTTATTTTAAAGCGTGGTTTGTTCCAAATGTCGTTACAAATTAAACAGTAACAGCCATTATACGTCAGTTGAAACCGTATATTGTTATTTACACGTCACGTCAATTATCACACATTTTAATTCATCTTTGCGTATCGCCATCGACCTGACCGAGGTACAAACAAACATCGGCTTGGTTAAGGCAATTTTCATACTTGAATACTATTAAGATAAACGATGAGATTTACATCTAATACACAATACATTGTAACGAGTGTACTTTAAATTGTTAGATGAGTTTGAAGACAGATTTTTTCTGATAATGTAAGTACCTATTTTTATAATATTTTTTTATTCTGTTTTTGTCTTTAAACTGTTATTACATAAGAACAATGTATAATTAGTACATTCTTGTTACAAAATTATTTAAGGTAGAAAATGTCAATGATTAACGCCGTATTTTAGGTTTTTTTTATGAAATAAACTTACTTTACTACCTTATTTTATTAGACGTAACGTGTGAAAATAACGCCAAAACCATTAAACTATAAATCCCATCTACATAACAGTGTACATTTTTGCAATTACTAGTTGACTATTTTTAGGTATAACATTTTCACTAAAAACATATTTAATTTAATGTTACTAAAGATGAATCATAAAACAAAGTAGGTATCACGCGTGTTCCCCACTTTGTGTGATGTTTAAAACTATAATCATATCTTCCTGCAGCTGGGTCAAGGCTGGTACAATTTCTTTTCATTCCAATTTCAAGTTATCTTAATGACTTATTTATCACTTTCTTTTAATGGCTCTCGAACTGCGTACGTCAGCCTCCATGACCTATCCCTCTGTAACAGTAAAACAAAAACAAATTAGATAATCTTTGATAATATATCCCACTAATTGATTTATATTTTTAACTACTATGTCACTTGTGGCAGCGTCTACTTAGCTTCGTGTGCAGCAAACGCGTCCCGTAAAGGAATACCAGCGTTAAGCGAATGGCATAAGTACCTTATTAGAATGCATGCTTAGCGGCGAAACTTGTGGGGCGCGCCTATCTCTATAATAAGAATAACCGCTATAGCACGCGGGACGCCGGGACGCGCTCGCAACAGAAAGCGGGCAAACGTGCCCACCCTACGGATTATTGCGTCGCAAAATTATATTAAAACGGTCCACTTATCGTAGTACATTCGTACATCTGCGCACAAAAATAGTATTTTGTCGATTAAGTGAATCGAGTGTTTGAAGAGACGCGAAGGAGCTTTCTATTAAAACAACGTGTGAAGCAATGGTGCAATGGAGGTTATGATGACGAAAGAATTTTGGAGACCGGTAAGCGTTCCTATATAATTTTGCTTTCACTAACTTTGCGCTTCGTTAGGCCCCGCTTGTAGTGTATCTGCGAGCTGTATATTGTAATATGATGACCACCAAAGTTATTTACAGTCGTTTTTACTCACAATTTTGTTATAGTCGTTTTTACTTACGTCACAAAATAGTTGTTAAAATATGTAATCAATAATAATTTACCAGATTTGAAAATCTGGTAAATTAGTATATTGAAATATATTAATTAGAATCTGCAAAATTATTGTTTTACATGCAGAATTTAAAGCAAAAGCGCTATTTGGGTCGTAACAAAGTAGAAATGGATGAAATAAGGTTCAGCTTCAAGATTAAGATCCTACACTGTAGTGAAACTGTCCTTGGAATTTGTTTAATTCAACTCACTCAATTTTTTTAAATAAATTATATTCTGTGATGTTACAACCACTGACATTTATTGCCAAAATAGATTTATTGTAATAAAATCAAATGACGTCAGAGTACTTGTTAATGTATCTCTCACAATTCGAATGGCTGTTGAAGGTTAGATAAAACAAGACTCAGAGACGTTCATTTATAGTTTGAAACTGTAATCATTAAAAAAACTCGGTCACCGTATCCCGCCGTACGTTAGATTCATAATTAAGGTTAACTGTTAAATTAAACGATAATTATTATCATTGATTGATTGACGAGTATGGTCGTTACTTTTTTACGTAGGGTTTTTTTGCGACTCAAGTAATACATTTCAGAAAGCAATACGTAACTTCACGTCTGTAATCGCAGACGAGGTAAGCAGAGGAATGCAGAACACGTCCACGATTCACCGGTTACGTTTACGTCCCACTATGGAATAGGTGGTGAATGTATCGTAATCGAGTGGTTGCGACCGGGACTGCTGATCACCTGGTCCCGGGTTCGTTCTCCGGCTTGGGTACCATTACTTATTTCTTATTTAGAATTCCCAACAAGTTCGGAATGTGTATTTCTACCAGGTGCACGGCAATAAACTCAGTTTTCCAAATTAAACCTACTTCGACGCATATTATATGAGTAGGTAACATATTTTACTGTTGGTACTTTGTTACAAGTGATTATAACGACAGGTCGAGTATCTCATATACAATAAGTTATATTCGACTAATCAGACGACATCAGCTAGCAACTGGCTATATATGGTATATTTGCTGCAAGTGTGTCTCGGACAGACCGTGAGTTTGGGCTATGGTGAGGTTCGGTTGCCAAGTTTGGTTACCGGCGGGCGAAGTCGCCGCCTCCGCCCGCCGACAACCTATAAATTGTCTTCTAAGCTTCTTCGTAATCGGTTTCGCAAAGCTCAGCTGTCCGTGACGATCAAGTAGATCTTGTCGATGAACATTCTTGCGCAATTGTTTATTTACGTCTGTACGAGACAGTCTGCGGCCGTGTTCGCGTGCGGGTGGGTGATGCACAGTACATCTACCGCACTGCAAACTGCTGCCGCTCGGCGTAACGTAAACCACAGACGTGGCAGAGCCCTGCGTGCGTGCGCGAACAGCGTGCTCGAAGGTATCACGTAGAAAAACGCTTGTAAAGCGTTCGTTATGTCCTGTCACCGGGATTTCTTAAGCTGAGGCATTGATAAGTAAGAATTAAAATTGCAAATTGTAGACAATTATGGTGATTATACATGTAATATAATAACCGTGATTAAATAAATGTTTATTTTTGTTTTATAAAAATGTAGTTTTTTATGTACAAAATAGCAAATACCCCAAGTATTTAAAAAATAAGCACCGAACAATAATTTATTATATTCGTTACGAGCGGCGTAAAGCGTGCAAATAACTTAGCTACGCTGTAATAGCGCAAGTGCAACAAAGTGTAACTAATTGTTTGCACAAGACGTAACTTGCTAGACGGACTCCGTGGCTGGTTGTATTAAAACTCTACGCTCCCAAGTACGGAACTAGAATATGTTGTATTGTTGGTCGCATGACGATCACACGTTCGCTTGTAGCACGTAGGTAGCCCGACACGGCATGGTGGTCCATTGAACAATGGGCCATCGCCGACAGGCTCGACGTGGAGGGATATTAATATCTAAGATAACTGCAGCATCGGCCGCAAGCGTGTGACTGCGTGTGAAAGCTCCGCCGCCGTGCCCTCGTCGGTTGTAGGGCGTCCGATTCGTGCTCGCGTACTTTGCTATCGTATCGTTATTTGTAGTAAAAGCGGGTCAGGTCGGAGCAGCGAAAGTCGCGGAGCGTGGGCGACCAGTTTGTGGTTCGTTTGGCGAGCGGCGCGTATCGGCCACGCGTGCGCGGCGCACGGCTCGCGGCGCGTCAGTGCTGCGCGGAGAGTGCGCTCATGGCGGACGCGCGGCTCGCGCTGGCTGGCGGACGGCGCCTATGAGTGGACACGGCGGCCGAGTGCGGCGGCGTCGCGATGAGCGGTGCGGGGGTGGCGTCCCGGGGCGCGGAGCCCGCGCCCCCGCCGGCCGAGCTGTCGCTGCGGCTGTGCCTGCGGGCGCTCCGCCAGTACCGCAGGCTCGTGGATTTGAAACGCTTCGCTAAAGGAAATGTAAGCGATTATCGGTTTGCGTTTACTGTACTCATATCGAATGCATTATTAATTTGCTTTCTGTTCGTTCATACGCGACGCTTTCACCCTCGACGTGCAACGGAACATATTTCGCTTTAACCATAAATTATTATACCACGCCATATTAATAGCACTTTGTTTTTATCGCATTTCACGTTATTCATTTTAAATTTGTCGTCGCTGTAAGACGCACGACGATACAATTCGATACATATCATCACCAGACATGATTGAATCCGTTTCATGACAATCGAACAGATTAACTATTCAACACAGCGGAACATACATAACTTTATATGTTCATATATTTTAATCAAAACGTTTACATAATCTTAAAATGTAATTAAATGAGATTCCTTTCAAAATATGTGTTACATAAATATCCCACGTATCTTAGCAGTGCGTGGTGTCCACCCTGATTGCTGATACTGTGAATGTTTGCACGCGTATAGAAGCTTCTAGATGCTGAGCCCTTCTATCACTGACCTTTCAATATTTCAACACGTACTTAGCTGCACTTACGGTCAAAGCTACAAATCGGATTGACATAATAGTTTGTCTTATTACGTTGGAGGGCCCCAAAACTTTCTTTTTCGTAGCTCAGCCAACAAAATCAGTTCCACGTGTTATATATGAACAAAACTAAATTTAGAATACTGCTTCGCACGCACGTTCATATAACATTTTTAACCTACAAAGATTTCATAACATGTAACCCTAAATTAAACGATGTGTCTAATAAGTAAAAAAATGTATAAGAATATGTTTGGAGGTTGTAAAATGTAAATAAATTGCAAGAATTGATCCTGAGTAGGAATCGAACCGCTGACCCTAGGCTCAGCAGTTAGGTTTACTAACCACTACATCAACGAGCCCGTTAAATCACCTTCAAGTTTAACGAGAAATGCAATTACTACAAGAAACTAAAGTCCATTTTCGATATTTCAAGTTGTTTAATGACAGTAAATATATTATTACATCGGCATAATTTTCTATATCAACTACAATATAGTATCCGTGAGAATGTCTGGCGGAGTTCTCGTGGAACATGTGTTTTGTGTCTTAAGAGGTTCCACGATCCGAGAGCAAGCATAAACCTTACCCCGATCAGGCTAAATAATCCAAAAAAGGGCCACTCGCACGACTTCATAATGTACAGTACCAAACATGGTCACATTGAAGACTTGAAGAGAGAGAAGATTGTCCATGTCGATGGAATGAGCGCTGTAAAGAAAGAAACATTGTCCAGCAGACTATCAACAGAAGGTTTTTATGACTCTGTTACGACTGGAACCTAGTTACCAAGAATGTATTAAAGTAATTTAATGTGTTCTAATTACCTAATAATATTAGTCGATGCGAGTTTTTATTTACCGTCTTAATGATATTTTGTTCATGCGTTATAAAACTGTAACATTAATATCTAATTTGTAACAGACATTATATTTGATTTACATTTATAAAGAGTACATCGTCAGCGCGGACGATCGACGATTACTGGATATTTTCCAGCATCCGGAGGCTGCGATTACCGCAACCTACGCAGACCATTGCCGACTGAACAAATCACGGGCCGTGCGCGGCGCGCCGTTCGGTGGCGTCGCGTTTAAACTAAGCCGCGGCTTGGAATGGCTCGTTGCTCCAAGGTTCCCACTCCACCTGACCTTCTCGTTCCTAATAGCGATTTCGTTATTATTGGACCGCTCAAAAAGCAGCCGTTCATACACTCACGAATCGACTTGTGATTACGGTACCACTGTTTCAACGATTTGGTGATTGTTCAGACGTTTAAAATATCGGTAAAATACACAAATTATATGAATATTTGCAGGGTAAACTATTCATGTCGGTTTGAAATTTGTTGGTGTGTGTGTGTATTAAGAAACTTGCTATTTATTTCATTCACTTCAATAAGCTGGACCAAATGTGTTTAACATTTTTGTATATTGTT
Organism: Mysoria ambigua; assembly: GCA_018245875.1. Classification (NCBI taxonomy): domain Eukaryota; kingdom Metazoa; phylum Arthropoda; class Insecta; order Lepidoptera; family Hesperiidae; genus Mysoria; species Mysoria ambigua. The sequence continues at coordinate 4,109 of DWEI01002816.1, read as the reverse complement.
ATTAGTAATTATAATGTGATTCGTATATAACAACCTCATTATAAAACTAACGGCTTCTTCATAAATTTTAATAGAGTGAAATAAATCAATCTCAATAGCCACCATTCGCCACAACCTTTCCAGAGGTTAGTGTTATGAAATTGACGGCACAGTCAATTGTCGCCGATGGAATAGGTGGTGAGCCTATTGCCATGCATCGGGCACATATCCAGACTCCGAACCAATACCAGAATTCTATTAGAAATTTTACCAGATTTTCTAGTAGAAAATTTTGCTAATTAGAAAATTTTGTAGCGTTCGACCCGGGGATCGAACCCGGGACCTCTCGATCGGCAGGCGCACTTGCAACCTACACGACCAACGAGGCAGTCAAGGTCTTTTAATATTAATATAAATACGTTCTGGGGGTCTGTCGGTCATTATACGTTCACGAATGCCACGGCCCGCCATAAAATTGACCCTCCGTAATTGACGCACCGCTGGTACGACCACACGCTGAGGACAGTCCCGCGCCGTCGGACAAGTATTGTGGAGGTACTGTGTGAGGTTACTGCTGATGGTTCAACGGTTCACATCAATCAACGCGCGTGCTAGTCTCCACCCGCGGCCCGCGCGAGACGTGACCGACCCTCGCACGCGCCGACGGACCGCTGCGGCATGACGTGCGCCGGGTCGCTAGGTCACATTGCGACGTGGCCGACCGGGCGGGTCCGGTCCGGTCCGGTCGGGCGGGACATGGGCCCGCCCGAATGACCGTTACCAACTTCTGTCCTTGCTCTGTCTAATTACATACATATGTTACATTCCGTTTTTTGATTATATTTTTGACAGTTGTATTTTTTACTATAATATATTTTTCATAGTTCTATTATTCGTAACTGTAATGCTTATATTATCATAGGTAGGCATGTCTCAGAAGCTGAAACTATGCCTGGTGTACGGCAATAGGTCCACGCGCTATTGCAAGCGTAACTCGTGAATCGTGGGAGTGTCCTACACTCATTGGTCTACCTCTTCAGGTATTACAGGCGTGATGTTATGATGTGACGTTCAAATAACTGTTCCGTTAATTAATATACAGTAATAGTACTCTAAGCATGTCCTACGTGATATGTAGGACGTGCGTAGATTAAATGGGAGGATTCCGAGTGTATATTTTTAAATAAAAATATTTTTGCAAAAGACGTCACACGACATAAAGACGAAAGCGAGCAGCGCAACTCGAAGTGATCAAAAAACGACCGACATTTTCGCAACATCAAGGTTGAATTGGTGTTTAGTTTCGTATCGCACATGCAGATGAAAAGTACCTGCCGACGTACGAAAATGTTTTAAAACTTTTAACACACCACCTATTTTTGTAGCGAGAAAGGAACGACAAGGCCGCCAAGAGAATTCTGTAATAAAATAGTTTAAAATAGGCTCTCAACGCCAAGGGCCAATGTTGGGACAGTTAGCGTAGTGAGCGGTCAGAGGAGACGCTCAAGTTAGCACTAGTTAGGTTTCATATTGCGTATATCAAAAAAGCTCTACGCACGCACTAATTTGCACACAATGACCGATATAATTGGCTCGGCAGGAAGCTATTAGCGTAACCTAAGCCTGAACAGTTAGCATATCGGTTACAAAAAAGGAAGGTATTAAACAAATTGGAACCAATATTTAAAAGTATTTAGTTTCCACTGCTTGTCGCATGATGAAATTAAATACAATGCTATTGGTGTCATTTCTAGTGACGTTACACACTATAACTTCATTTGTAAGCGCTCAGAGTGCTGATTTGAATTTCCATCTACCTTTAGCAAACAATAATAACGTTATGACCCTTAGGTTTCCCAGCAGCCGACCATCAACAGACATGTATTTTGATTTAGGTTATCTTTCAGTGCTGGATCACGGATTAGACAGCCATTGTTCTCGAACTCTCCAATTACATACCGATTGAATGAACGCTTCTGTACGGATTTCTAAATACAAAGAAGAATTATCATTCGCTCCACTTTCCCCGCCTGCGCTTACGCATGCGGTCCTTTGTTCGTGCGCGCTGGTGACGCGGTGGGTGGCTCTTGCGAGTGTGCCGAAGTCATTTCAATATTAATTTAGGACGTCGTCCAACGTGCGCGCTCGTGACGCGCGGACATTCGAGCCGGCGTCGTGCTCTAGCGCTCCTACTGAACCCGCAGATGTAACAATACCGCAATGTTTGGACGCCTCTCTGATCGTGCGGGGCTGGCGGCCGTGGCTCTGGACGCGCCGACGGACTGCAGTGGCCGCGACGGTCTGTACAGCTGTGTGTCGTTTCATCGTCCCACAGTTACATTGATACGAAAGAACACTAATAACATCGGCCGACTGACGCATGTAGATAAGCTGACTTGTTTTAATGACAGAAATAGATTGATGTTTCTCTTGCGAGTGTGTATCGGACATCGGATAACCTTTGATAGCTGGTGTGTTGGTGATCGTACGATTTGTTACCGCCCCCGAGAAAAAAAGTTTTTTTTTTGTTTTCCTCATGTCATACGGCGCTGTAGCCGCGTGACGGCAGCTATGTGTTGTATACAACTAGTGTTTCTGTCCGTACTAATTAAGAGTGGGATTTCAGTATAAACCACTTCCAGACCTGTTGGGGGCTATAACATAAATAAAAGTGAGGAATCCTGTCGTAATTCGCGTATATTCAATACTAATTCCTTGTGCACATGTATTCCGATGATAACGCTATAAACTCAGCTCTGTCGCTGGTCTGTTGCAACATGTCTAGCACAGAGCACGGATTGGGTCACGCCGAGCACCGGCGGCGGCAGACGGGTGTGCTGTACTGCTGCTGACGTGTGCTGTATGCACCACCGACCCTCGACGGTGACGCGGCGACGTCATCGCGCGACGTCCTCGACGCTGGCTGCGTGTCGTTTAGTAGTTAACGTTGTTGTAAAAGCGACAGCGGAGATGGTGGACCACTTCAGAGCACTGGTCCTCGTAAGATTTCTCAGATTGCATAGAGCAGAGAACGGAGTGTTCGGATGATGTCGATGCAAGAGTCAATGAAAAGTATTACCGTGTTTGGACATGTTGTAAAAATTAGGTTTCTTTTTACAATTTAAGTGTCATTGAATTCTTTAGTAGTTATTCGGTGCTCTCTGTATATCCCATAAAGGCTCGGGACTAGTGATATGCTAATAAAATAGCACGTTTTCGTGAACGTTCGTTAATTGTTGGATAATATAAGGTCGTATAGCCGTGTATCGAATAAAACGAGTAGACAGCGTTGAATGATTGTCTCCACATTATTTTTTATCACACGCGAGCTCGCGACGTGGCTTCGCGGAACGATAAATGTAATGTTAGTAGAAGGATCCTGCGTCCTCTGGCATCTCACCCGGGCCTCGGCGTCGCGCACTCGAGCGCACCGTTCCTGCTCGGATCTGGATTGTCGCTTGTACGAATATTACTTGCATTCGGAGGCGTTGGTTTTTTTTACCATTCACTGCGCACAACATTTCAAAGTAGATCACAGTCTATAGATCTGTATATATACTTATCTTTTTACATGTGTCCGATGTATGGCAATAGGCTCGCCACCTATTCCATAGTGGGACCTAAGCGTAACTGGTGAAACGTAGGAGTGTTCTGCATTCCTCTGCCTACCTCTTCGGGGATTACGGGCGTGAAGTTACGTTCACCATAATATAGTTGCAGCACAGGCGACAATAACTTCCGTCCGTCTTGTCTGTTACATCGCACGGTCCAGTGGCAGGACCGTGCGATCATCTTTAATTTAATGCGGAGATACTTTACAGTGTATAACGAGATATGCACTACGGTTTGTTTGTTTTTCCTACTTGCTGTATGTGTTTCAAGTAAATTTTTTTACGCTTATAATTTTAGAACAAGTGAACTTTGTCTTGTTGTAGTTTATATAAAAGAAATCTGTAGTTGAATATTTTTAGTAAATAAACCTGGAAACATATAAATAAATACATGTTGCCGTCCTATTAATCCCTACACGTGTTACATATATGAGTTTTATAATTATTTTATTTTTATTTTATTTTATTTTATTTTATTATGTACTTATGTTCAGTGATACTTTTATAGCTTTGGTTTAT
>DWEI01002815.1:0-13692 GCA_018245875.1 Mysoria ambigua | reverse complement strand
GCGCACGCCGTCACCCGGCGCTCGCGCACGCCGTCACCCGGCGCTCGCGCACGCCGTCACCCGGCGCTCGCGCACGCTGTCACCCCGCGCTCGCGCAAGCCGTATTCGTTTATTGCGCTGGAACAGTTTCATTACTGTCATTATTAGTCCTTTTATTGTAATATTGATATAAATGGTGCATATTTTACGAGCGTTATAAAACACGGACACCTCAAATGTGGAGTGTGAACCGTGCTTTAGTTTTATTTGACTAAGTGTGTGATGTGGCGCGGCAGGCACGGTGCGCATCCCCGTGGACGACGTGTCGTCGCGCTACCTGAACGAGCGCTGGTACCCGCTGGGCGACGGCGACAAGCCGCAGTCGCCGGGCCGCGCGGCCGCGCCCGCGCCGGCGCCCGCGCTGCGCATCAAGTGCCGCTACCAGTGCGTGGACGTGCTGCCGCTCGACCACTACGCGCGCTTCCTCGACTACCTCAAGCGCAACTACCGCCGCCTCTGCGAGTACCTCGAGCCGGTCATCGGTAACCACTGTTGTATTAGCCATCGGTGTAACGCCCAATTATTCAGTTTATTTAGTTCAATACCTCCATACATATTAGCGTTAAAACGTATCCTCACGCATGTAACCTCCGAAGATGATAGAAAGCAAAGATGGCTGGTCGATTCCCACTTTTCACCGGTTACAATTATGGCCTACTAGAGTAGTAGGTGGTGAGTCAATTGCTGTAAATCGGGTACAAATTCGGACTCCACGTAATTACTAGGAATTTCAAATTGGAAAATCCATTTTCACTAGGTCCGACGTCTAACTCTGTATCTTTGAATTAATAGACGCGTTTGCAACTACTTTACTAAGAAGGTAGTCAACAACGATACTTATATGGAATCGTTGGCAACTCGCAGGCGTGAAGGCGAAGGAGGACATCGGCAGCGCGCTGGTGCTGTGCATGGCGGGCGCGGGGCTGGCGCCGCGCTACCTGGCCGACGTGGTGGCGCTGGACGTGCGCCGCACGGGCGACCACTCGCTCACCTTCCGCGGCAACTCGCTCGCCACCAAGAGCATGGAGGCCTACCTCAAGCTGGTCGGCGACCAGTACCTGCAGGTGCGCCGACACTCGCGTATATGCTGTTGGATTGTGTCATACTTAAATATTGGCAAAGTATGAAAATGAATTATAGCATTTGATATTCATTTAGTTGACATCATCCGTGGTTGTTATTGAGATTTATGTGCGTTTAAAATTTAAAAAATATTAAAATGGAATGCCAAAACTAGTAAGTTTAATACTCTCGTAAAGAAATTGTTGATGCCGTAAATTTTAACAGTATAGTGACAAATGACAATATATATAAATATAATTATAGCAAATGAGTAGCGTGCAGTGTGCAGTGGCGCTGAGAGTGCGGCGTGTGCGCGCAGGAGACGCTGTGCGAGGCGGTGCGCGCGGCGGCGGGCCCGGGCGCGGCCGAGTGCGAGGTGGACCCGCTGCGCGCGGGCGGCGGCGCGGCGCTGCGGCGCCAGCAGGCCGCGCTGCGCGACGCCGCGGCGCGCGCCTGGCGCGCCATCGCCGCCTCGGCGCCGCGCTTCCCGCCGCCGCTGCGCGACTGCTTCGCCACCTTCCGCGAGAGGTACCGCGCTCGCCCCGCCACTTCACCCTGCCACCTCGTCCTAACGATGTCCAACATTATAATATCCTTATACATCTCCCCGCACCCCCATCAGATCCCGAAGTAAACACCACGACATGTAATATTTATTTATTTATTATTTTATACATCCAGACAGAACAAATACTTCTGCTTATTACACAAATGTATTCATTCATTACTGCACCGACGTACCAGTCGTATGATCAATTCTAACCATGCACAGGAAAGTTGTAACGCATTATTAACTCGGACGTAATACTTCATTACAGATTAATCTCAATGGGCCGAGAGGACATCTCGGACAATCTCATCAGCGCATCGATCTTCCTCCGATTCCTCTGCCCCGCCATTCTCTCTCCTAGTCTCTTTGGAATAACTCACGGTGAGTCACAGCATACGCGAGAACACAAGATATTTTATCTTGCTACATACAAGCCATATACTTCATTAATAAAACCGTTACTTAGGGTTTTGCACCGCATGGACCCATTTTGTTGTATACTTTCATACAATTTAATACATTTCGTGAATCAATCATAATTTTTTTTTTAGGTATTTAAAATTTTAATGTACCATATAAGGGCCTAAAAAGTATAATTAATGTATTATTGAAATAGTAGACACGTTTATCGAGCCGGTGCTTACTAGTGCGTCGTTTGCCCGCGCAGAGTACCCGAACGAGCGCGCGGCGCGCAACCTGACGCTGGTGGCCAAGACGCTGCAGACGCTGGCCAACTTCACGCGCTTCCAGGGCAAGGAGGCCTTCATGGAGTTCCTCAACGACTTCCTCGAGCAGGAAGCGCCCAACATGAAGGCCTTCCTCCGGGCGATCTCGGTACGCACTTCCACGCTTCGCCAGATATGTTCATGTCCTACTATGGAATGGGGATGAGCTTGTTGTTGCCATAAGTCGAATTTTAAAAATTTGATAAACCTCATTAATATCAGTTCTTGAAAAAAACTTAAACTATTTTCATAATATATATGGTTTTTATTGTTATTGATTTCATAAAATAATTTATTAGCTTATTGTTAATTATTAGTATATAATTATACCTCAGTATAATTAATTACCTTAGTATTAATAAACTTGAACATAATAATTTTAATAAGTTTTTATTACATGTATTAATTTTTCCGTCGACGCGCACCGTATAAATATACAACGATTACTAAAGACAACCGTGAACCCGCAGACGCGGCCCGAGCAGCCGCCGCCCGCGCCGCCCGACGGGCAGCGCGACGCGCGCGACGTGCGCGACGCACGCGACGCACGCGACGCTCGCGACGCGCTGGCCGCAGACCCTGAGTGGGCGCCGCACGTGGACCTGGGCAAGCAGCTGGCCACGCTGCACGCGCTGCTGGCCGACAGCCTGCCCAAGCTGCCCGCGCCGCGCGTGCAGGTGCGCCCCTTATGGCATTGTTCAACGGGATTGTGTATCGGGAATTAACGTTGACGATAAAGACAATAAATAAAATCTAACTCTAAATGTTGAACGCCATCAAAATTATGTTATCTACTCACCAAATTTATTTATATTATATAACTCTAGGTTAATTTTCTTTTATAATTAAAAAATCTTTCTCAGGAACTGGACCCGTTATCCGACATACTGGACGAGCTGAGCAAGCGCCTGGCCAGCGACGACGACGGGCCGGCGCCCAAGATAAGTGATAATATATTTAGGTGAGTTTGTTAAGTTAAAACTATTTTAAATAAGTATTTTTAAATTTCTAAAACCAAATGCGACAACACGTTCGAATTATAAACATAAATAGAATTTAAATACTTTCATTTCTCAATGTATCCAGCCGACTAGTAATTTAAAATATTGATGTAAAGCAATTCACATTGTAGATTCAACGATCCGACGTGCAACCCGGCGACGCGGCCGAGCGAGAGTGACGCGGCGCCCGGCGAGCTCGGCCGCAGCCCGGCGGCCGCCCGCCGCGCCGCGCCGCCCGCCGCCGACGACGAGCGGCCGCGCGGCGCGTACGCGGCCAGCCGCTCGCCCAGCCTGGCTGCGCGCTCGGCCACGCTGCCGCGCAACGGCTACGGCGGCGGCGCGCTCGCGCACGCCGTCAACCCCGACCGCTACAGCTCGCAGTACAACAACCAGGAGCACTGCGTCAACCTCAAGGTCGTGCAGATAGGCTTCGGCTCCGACCAGTACCCCAAGGGCATCAGCAACGGCCTCAACGAGAGCCTCGAGAGGCGGTTCCAGGAGCGCTACAAGCCCAACGGCTTCAACCAGCAGCAGTCGCATTACCACGGCAACGCCGGCTACAACCCGGAGCGGTCGCCCAGCAGCGACAGCATCAACCACAACTACTGCTCCGGCGACATCCAGAACATCATGAAGGACACCGCCACGCTGGAGCAGCTCTCGGACTTGCTGAAGTACGCCGACGACTCCGACATCGTCGACGACAAGATGGCGATGAACAAGAAGAACATGGCGCAGTCCAAATCCAACAACAACAACAACATCGTGAACGGAAACAAAACGAGTTACGCGAACAACGGCTCCAACGTGTCCATCAGCGGGCTGTCGAACGTGGCCAGCTCCGGCTACCAGAGCATCGCGACGTACAGCCAGAGCTCCAGTCCCATAGAGAACACGGCCCACCACCACCAGCCGTACGAGAACGGCGGCCAGCCCATGACCAGGTACTCCCAGCTGAACTACCAAAAACAGAGAGAGAAGCAGTATTACGACGGCAAAAACGAGAAGTTCTACCCGAAGAGCCCGGTGCAACAGAAGATTGAGTACGACATACAGAAATACGGAATCCAGAACTTCACGACAGCCGACAACGTACAAAACAACGCGAACGTCAACAGCACGAAGATAGCGCCGCTGGTGTTCACCAACCCTGTGTATAATATGGAGGACAATCGACAGGCGCAGGAGCGCAAGGGTAGCGACAACAGGAACTCGAAACGGTGTCCATGCGGCTCGTCCAGTTCATCCATCGATGAGGAGGGTCTGAGCACTGACAACGTGGAAACAAACTCAGAGGAAGGCTCCAACAACTTCAACGACGACAGCAGGAACTATGATCAACAGAACCGGAACGGCACCCACCGAAACCTCACCAGAGATAATTGTAACTACGAGGACGTGTACCAGAGGAGCGGCCACAGCCAGTCCCCCAGGGTCAGGGACGACGAGTCGTCCAGCAATTCGCCGAGCCTCCGCAAGAGCAGCAAGACGCGGATGCCGAGAACGAATCCCATGCTCTCGTACTCGACGAACCAGAACCAGTTGAACTTGAAACACTTCGGCCAGAGGGGGGAGTCGCTGTACGAGACCAAGCCGCACCACATCTCGTCCGACTCGGGCTACCCGATGAGCAGGTCCGACTCCAACGTGGAGGAGGTGAACAAGGAGATGTACCGGCTGCAGATCTCGCGCAGCCAGAAGGCGCTGTACAACATGGAGAGCGCGAAGAGCTCGCCGGAGAAGTTCACGGTGAGCGAGAGTACGATTCCCGAGACGAACTATCCCTTGGACAGGACCTACTCGGGGGCGAAGATGTCCAGCAACCGGCTGAACGAGGAGGTGGAGCGCCATCAAGAGTACTACGGGCGCGAGCGGCGGGAGTCGCCGGCGCGGACGGAGCCGCGTGGCGAGGGGCGGGGCGAGGCGCGCGGGGAGGGGCGCGGCGAGGTGCGCGACAAGCTGCAGCGGCGGCTGAGCCTGGAGTCGGCGCGCGGGCTGAGCGACAGCTCGGACGAGCCCGACGACACGCTGTACAGCACCACGGGCCGCCGCCGGCTGTCCAAGCACCACCGGACCATCGAGCAGGTACCTCGACCTACTCACGCCTCTTAATTACTTTAATCATAATTGTACACGGCAGCATGTCTGTATGGTGTTAGGGATCTTCCAGTTTATATATGAACGCCCCTCCTATTTTTTTTTTATTTGTGTAGAAAACTAAATATTCCAACATTTTACTTGTATGCGTGCGGCGATTTTACTGCAAACTTGGACTTGCCTAAACACTAATAGGTCAACTAATCGGGCGATTAGTACATCAAATCTTTTCCTACCTATGTCGATGACCGCGCGTTTTGTAAAAAATTACACAACCGCTCTGTGCCACGGTCGAGTCTATTACGAACTAGTTGGTCAACAGATCGGTCATCAATTCAAATTGTTTATAAGTTCATAAAAATATGGAGTAAGGCCTCTTTGATTATAGGTTTTGTTAAATTACACTCGGATTAAACTAGATACACAAAAATGACGCACTGTTTATATAAAAATAAAGGGCTATCTAAAGTCTTAAAGTAACAGGTTGTATAATATCACGTAGTAGTAAATATCACTAGAGAAGGCATTAGTTTGCTCCATATTATACACTTATTATTGGTATACGATAAAGAACGTAAATAAATTCGTTGTCTAATTAAAACTATTGTGTCGTGTTCACAGTACGAGCGCGAAATAGAGAGGCTGAAGTGTTCAGTGGAGCTGCTGCGCGGCCGCCTGGGCCCGGCCGAGGCGGGGCAGGAGCACACCGACGCCAAGATGAAGGCCATCATATCCAGGTGCGGCGGCTGCGGCCTCTAAGGCTCGGGCGCCATTCTGGTTGCGATATACCGCAGCCTGTCTAAGGACTGCCTTCACCACCTAACGACGGCAGCGTAGATTGTATAGGACGCTGTGCTCTACTGCCCTGTCTCTCCCTGTCTGATGTGTGTGGGTAGGAATTATGGATAAAGACCCTTAGGGTAGGGGTTTTATGTTCAGCAGTGAATTGGGATAGGTTGATGATGACAATAATAGCGATGGTAATGATGATGATGGTGATGATGATTGGAATGATGATAACAATGATGGTGACGGTGATGTCGATGGCGACGATGTTGACGACGATGCACCTCGGGCGCAGGTTGATCTGCGTGGAGGAGGAGCTGCGGCGCGAGCAGCGCAAGATGGCGGCGGCGCTGTCGCACAAGCAGCGCGTGATCGAGGCGCAGGAGCACCGCATCGCGGCGCTGGACGAGGCCAACACGCGCCTGCTGTCGGCGCTCGTGCACCTGCAGCAGCACGCGCCGCACGCGCCGCACACGCCGCACGCGCAGCACGCGCCGCACGCGCCGCACGCGCAGCACTCGCACCAGGAGCTGCAGATCTGAGCGCCGCGGCGACGAGACCCTCGACGATGTCTTCCTGCGCGCCGCCTCGACCTGCCTCCGCCGGCGACGTACATCACACACGTGGCTCGTTCGTTTGAACACACATCGGAGAGTGCAAATTTTTTTTTTTTTCATAGTACCGGTCAGCCCCACCAAACCGGCGGCGTTGTAATTAGTTCTTATGTTTCCAAGACCAAATATAATATTCCCGCCGGTAAACTCTCCATACAGCGGAAGTAACTTATATTTCTTAATAGAAATAAAAGCTACTCAATCTCCGGTGTTAATATAATATTGTAATCTACCAATTAATCAATTCCTCATTTAAGATACTATGAGTATTTATTTCAGTATATATAACTTTTAATGAACTTTTACATTTCAACGATTTTCTCCTCCTCTGAGTAGGTACATCCCGTAACCTCTAAAACCGTACATAGAATTTCACTTTAATCAATCGCATTATTTAAACAATATTATTACACAATTTCTTTCCTTTCGACTATGCCTGGTGCCAATTTGTAATTAATACAACGTAGCAATATTTAAATATTCCTGATAGAAAACCAATTCACATTTAAAAGTTTTCAATCATTGTATTTCTATTCCCACAAATAGAAAACTCAATATCGACACTAATACAATAATACAATTAAAATTTCCAAGTTCATAATAAATTACGAACATTTTTGTATCTCAATTTTTATGTGTTTCATTAAAATTGAACGTTACAATTTATTGCACAAATTTAATTATAAAATCAGCACTCGCTTATTTTTTTTTTATAATTAAAAATTGGATAATTTAATTATAGTACATAATTGCATTTTATCGTTGTCGGCTAAAAAAATATGTTTCACTTCTTTTTGTAATATAAATGTATTATTAACGTTAAAGTAAATCGCATTTTCGACCGCCACTGTTTTTTACACTCGGCCAAGTGTCTGGACGTTGTTTGTTAATGTTCGTTCATTAACGAACGCAGTGTACGCTTAGTGAACGCAGTGTACGCCTAGTGAACGCTTGACACGACAGCGCCGCTCCGCCGCACACGACGCCGCGCAGCCGCGACGTGTGCGCGCCTTGTTTTGTTTTCTTTAACGACGATACCAAAGACGACGGCGCCCGGGCCGTGTTTTAAAATGTTATAGATTTTTTTTTATATAATAATAAACGTAAGACTTGTATGATAGTTTAGTGTGTACGCTAATATTTAGGCGAAGATACGAATGTAAGAGAGAAATTATTTTGTAATACCCTCGAGTATTATCTGCGCGCGAGTACGTGTATTGCGATGTACGCGGTTGCTGTCATCCGATTAGATCGTTTCATTATTGTGAAACAAATGAAATTGTCCCCTTGGAGATGTATCATGAATTGAAGTGCATGCAACTTAGTTGTTTACCGTGTTGATGGTAATATAGAATTTTGTGTAAAATACGTGATTAGGTATATTATTATGATATACTTATGACATTAAATTATGAAATATGTACATTATTTTTGTTTTTATTAAAAACCCCGTACCAAATTTTTACATGTGCTCATTATAAAAGGTTTTTGGAGTTGGAATAATTTGTTACTGAACCAATTACCACCAACGATAATCACATTTTGTAAATCTGATTGGATCTGAGTTAATTATCCTGATAACTAAAACCTAGATTGCCGATTCGATTCCACGTAAAGAAAATATTGTGGGATGAGCACGTTCTTTTTCTGTATTTAAAAGTCTGTAATGACTACCTCGTTGGTGCAATGGTTGCAAGTGCGTTTGCCGATCGAAAGGTCCTGGATTCCACTCCTGAGTCGAGTACTATTGGATTTTCTGACTGACTCAGATTTTCTATTTGGAATGTATATCAGTGGCTCGAAGTCTGGATTTATGCACAGCGCATGGCAACAAGCTTAGTCCTAAGTCATGTCTATGACAGTCCGCAGTGGGACGTAAACCTAACTGTTGGAACGTGGGACTGCATCATACTCCTCTGCCTACCTCCGGAGGTTACAAGCGATGTTATTATTGAATAAGTTGTGTACGTTTCACAGTGGTGCCCATATTTTAGGCTCTAGCAAGTTATGTCCGTATTGGCTCTAATGGTCGTCCATAATGTTCCAAGATTCCACTAATGTCGGTTAGCAACAAAGTCCATTCTCCACTAGTTCAATACCAAAACGTTCCCAAAACGTTGCGGTGCGATTTGAAATTGTGATTTGTGACTAACGCAGACGTGTTCAGTTAAGTCAATACACGTATAATAAAGACAATAAGGGCATTCAGAAAACAAACACAAAAGAGTATTAAGACATAAACATTTACTGAAGCTCCGGAGGCTATCATTCCTGGTTCTCGATGCCGGCGGGCGGACAGTAGTACCTCTTTCTAGCTATAGTACGCTTACGCTCTTCTGACTCCCTCGCACTGTACGGATGCATCAGCTGCATGTCCTCGACTCGCCCGAACAGATACGAGAAATATATCTCGCGAAATTTCTTGTCCGGAAACTGAGCTTGGCACATCGTCGGCCACATCAAATTGTTAACTTTGGCATACGACCTGTACAATTCCAACTTGTAATTGCTAGTGAACTTTCGGAATCTGTCGTTCAAGTCTTGCTTGTGCACCCACGTGGTGTGGCCCGCGTACGTCGGGTCTTGCGCAGGCGACACGTGACCGAATCCATTTGCCGCGAGCGTCAAGAACATCTGCCACTTGGACGTGCTTTGACGCAACATCTCCGCCTTTTGATAGCGTGTGTACGGACCGTAGATGCGATTGCGCATCCACTCCTTCAGCTCCGGCACTAAATGGATGTCTGGCAGCCTTGCCGCGACGTTCCCGCGTCGCATAAGTCGTAATGCACATTTGAGATAATCCTCGGGCTTTGGATTTTGTCCCAAGCATGTTAAGGACGATTTTTTGGTTTTCTTTTTCTTTTTGTCTTTCTTTTCCACTGCGGTTCCATCGTCCACGTGAAGCGCACTGTCGGTATCCCAAATCCTTTTAAACTCTTTGTCCACATGCTGTAGTTTAGGATCCAGATTATAAATATTCTGATAATTAAATTGACATGGTTTGTTTTTGGTAGGTTTCTCGAACAGCGGTAGCTCCTCCGGCAAAAATGCTCCTTCGTTGCCGTAATCGTAGTAGTGACCGCAGTAACATTTAGTTCTTTTAATGTACCCGAATACGGAATCCTGCCATTTCTTAACGCAATCGCAGGGGTCAGGTTTCGGAGGCGGCGGTCGTCCGCGAAAACCGCAATGTATGTTGATGTATTCGCCGTCCAAGTACTTGTAGCCGCCATGTATAAGGTCGCCGAGCGATGGCAGTATCGAAACATTACCGACTATGAAAACAGACTTTCCGTGAATACGATACACGCCAGTTATCATGTACTGCGCATTCCACATGCCGGTACTGGGAGCTTGAAGCTTTCTCCGGCGACTACCCTTCCTTGGCTTCGACATGCTGATACCATAAGTCTTTTTGACTTCAGTGACACACACTTTTGAATTTCTTCCCCTGTTCCGCTGCATGGATCTTGTAGTAGTCTTCACTGTGAGGGCAGTGACTGAAGAGTGAGGGTGAATGGTCATGATTCCGGCCAGTTTGTCACAGTAAGCTTTGGCTAACCTCTTTTTTGGCGGTGGTGGAGGCGGCGGCGGGGGCGGTGGTTTTGGAATGGGAGGCTCCTCTTCATAAGGCTCATTCAAATCATCTAAGTTTGGAAGTGGGGGCGGACGAAAAGGTTTTCGCTTGGGACGTTTATTCAAACATGCGACCATTTTCTGAAGGTATGGCGATTCCAAAGGACGCTTTGTTTTTGGTTTAGGTTTAGGCTTAAGAGGTTTAGGTTTCGGGTCCGCACGAAACCTTATCTTAAGCAACTCTATGAGTTTATCGAGGCCCAGATAAAGTATAGCAGACAACATCAGTCTTGCATTTAGACAATACGTCAGCCGTTTTCCGTCAACGGGATGACCGTAAGTCATATAAAATAATTGTGCGAACATCTCTTTTGGATCGTCGCGCCCTAGATAAACGCAGTTCATAAGGTCAGTGTGGTTTGGACGCGGATACAACCCGAGATTGCGCATAATACCGGCAGTCCTCACGGGACGCCCTTCTAGTATATCTTGGTAGATTGAGAATTCTAAAGCGTCTAATGCGGTTCTCTGTGGCACACTGAGGGCTTGATACCATCTCGGGCCAACGGCGTCAACAATCGATCTCATCATGTGGCGCTCTCTCTGCCTCCGGATCTCCTTCAGTTCCTGCATGAAGAGCTGCCGCTCGCGCGTCTGCCGGGAGTACACGAGCCGTAAGCGGTGCTTCGCGCGCTGCTCGTGGCTGCTCTCCGCTCCATGTTTGCCGTGAACCATCTTGTATAATTAGTATTAAAACACAATTCAGTTATATTAAATGCACAATTAATGTGTTCGATTTAAATCAAAACACTATAGACTGCAATTTTGAAAAAAATATATTTTGTAAAAAATCTGTCATCATATCCAATGTCAATGTAATATTTTTGTATTTTTGTTACAACTATAGTTTGTCAATAGCAATTTGAAAGTGATTATTTTTAATATCACTAACAAAAAGTTTTTTATCGTCTTGCAACACTTCAGTAATTATTATGAAATCAATAGGTAAATAGAAATGTATTTATTTAAGATTTAGTAAACTATTTAAATCAATTAATATACATGCAAATACGTACTGTTCTATTGAATGTATTAAATGTTACGTACTCCAAATAAAACAATTATAATTACGATTATTTTATTACAGACATTAATTTTACGGTTTTTCTTATTACCACGGACATATCTAATAAATATATATATCACATATAAATATGCATATAAACAGACACGACATTGAATTTACACACCAATTTACATGTTATATTGATTCACTTCATAATATCAATGGATCAAAACATACAAAAAAAATAATTCGTTGACAATAGTTTTTTGGACAACTACAAGAATTTTTTAAAACAATTACACATGGTTGTTCCAAAATCAGTGCAATCATTCACGCCAATCATGTACATAGTGGACATTAACGCGGCCGTAAATCGCGCATAAATTAACAAAGTAACGGTGTCCGGATCGCCGGTGCCGAAACTATTCGGTAGCGGCGCGGCGGCGGCGCGGATCAGCTGGCGAAACTCGGCCGGTCCCCGACCCGCGCCCCGGGGTCAACGGCCCCCCGTCCGTCTCGTGAATAATTCTTCACTTCATTCATACGCACCGCAGAATCGATCTCAATATTTAAGCCCCACACACATCGATCCGGAAACCGTCGATCAAGTAGCCGCCACCCTGAAATGTCCCGAGAAATGCAAAATTGATCTATCCACCGACAGATAGTGACGCGAACGTTGCGTTTCAATGAAGTCGCTTCGAGTGAATCATTTGTACATCTACGCTCATTTTTCTGACCGCCGGTGATCAATGGAATTTGATTAAATTGAAAATAGCTGAACCGCAAATATAACAATAAGTTCAAGGAAAGAGCCTTAAATTCTCGATGCTAACTTATACGCTCACGTAATAGTAAATGCCGCAGATTTTAAATTTAAAAACACCATTTTCATATGAATTTCAAATCGAATGTTATTCGTACGGTATCTGAATGAACATAT
The DNA here is from genome assembly GCA_018245875.1 of Mysoria ambigua. NCBI lineage: Eukaryota > Metazoa > Arthropoda > Insecta > Lepidoptera > Hesperiidae > Mysoria > Mysoria ambigua. Next base: position 1,230 of record DWEI01002815.1, on the reverse strand, counting down.
TTATTTATACGTGTCCAAATTTTAGTATCGCTTGACCTCTCGTATCTACGGGTTCATAGTGTCGTCTCTTGTCAATTTGTGCAGTTGGAGAGGATTTATGTTCTCTAATTGTTATACGAGTGGGATTTGATTGACTAAATTATGAGTTATGGTGGTTTTGATCCTGGCGCGTGAGCACCGATTACGTTCCAAGTTATCATTAATAACAAATAGGTATTTAACGAAAGTGATTCGTAACGAGAGTACTTAATAGAGGCAGTTGGAGAAAAGAATAATGCTTAGTGCGTTGCTACATATCCTCATGCGGCAATTTGTGAATTTAAAACTTGAACATATGTTTGCTTTTAAACATATTTAGAACAAGACATATTGACATGGTATTTAACAAAAGTCAGTGAAATAATATCTGTGCCCTTAATACAAAAGAGCAAACAAGCTGTCACTATTACATTTCTAACAATTTAGTTAATTTATGTCGGTCCCTTAAAGTGCTAAGTAAATGTTCCGCGAAGCACTTCGGCTGAGTGCGACGACCTTACTTTCTTGCATTTCTATTGAACGCGAGATAGCTATCCGCGTACTGCCTAGCAGGGCCAGCTCGAGCGTTCACTTTCCTCGTGTCAGGAAGTATCCGAGGCCACTTTCACTCCATTCAAGATCACAGCCGTTCCGCCGACGCGTTACATTCTAAACAATAGCCTGCCGTCATTGTTCCGGAGACGCGTTTCTGATCGCTCATTGGATATTGAGGCCCGATGCGTAATCTCGCGCCTTTGCATAGAAAGAATAGTCTTTTGACCGTACGATAACATTTGAAGAGCTATTTTTGGAATAGTTGAACTCATTTTATATTTAAACGTAAACGTTAATGGTGAAATATGAGCGTGTATATTTTGCCTCTGCCTACCTCTTCGAGGATTACAGGCATGATGTTCCATTGTTAACAAGTTCCTTTTACATTTAAATATTTTACAGTTATTTATGATATCTCGTTACATTCTTTCCGAGTGTCTAATATTATGGTGACAGTTATTTGTATTATCTGTGGATTCGCTTGCGCTTTTATATAAGTATAGGATTTTCTAAATAACATTTTATTATTATAACAGTTAAAATAGCATACATCTTAATCACATATAATGAATTATAGCTGTGCATATTTTATTTTAAGATATTTTATTAGTGACTGCCTCGTTGGTCGTGTTGGTTGCAGATGCGACTGCCGATCGA
>DWEI01002814.1:0-13693 GCA_018245875.1 Mysoria ambigua | reverse complement strand
GTCGCATTCTCTGCTTGACAAAGCGTTCGATTCTTCGATGGATTACTAAATCGAGATAGCAAATAAGGGAATTAAAAAAAAAGTATTATCTACGAAATTTCATGCAAATAGAGATACCATTTTAAAAGCAAAAAGCTCACTGCACACTGTATTTATGAACAACATCAATCAAAACTACCACTGGAGTAATTAACAGTATCAAAGCAATGGGAACAATTGTTCGGTGCAAATATAAATAAATACAAAATACTTGTATAACAGACGAAAATACATAGCTTTTAGATGCTTCCACCGCAAACATTAGAATATTACAAGCACTGTCAGATTTTGCGTACATACATAAATACATACACGTAATTGTACGACTCGACTATGCTACGGACAACGCGCACGCTAAAACAAGAAACGTCGTAACATGAAACGACCCGCAAGAAACGCTCCGTGCGCGGCGCGCGGCGGTGGCGGTCGTGTGGACCTGTTCGCTGCGGCCGCGGCGCGCCGCGAGGCGAGCGCGACCGTTCCGCGCGGGCCGGTCGATGCTTCGATTGCAATCTTTGCGCTTGTAATGAACGGCTGGACATCCTGTGCGGGCATGGGAATAAAAAGTTTTAAGGGCACGTTAAGTATAGACCTAGACAGGATACTGTTTTTTCTTGTAATAGAGTGCTATTTTAGTACAAGTTTTTAAATGGTATACGCATAATATAGTGAAAAGATATTAAAAAAACCGCAGATGTGTAGCGACCTGACATTGCTGGAATGTAATAAAATTCACACAAAGCCATAAAGATAGCATCCATTTTGTGAATATAACTGTCAGAACAGTAAAAAGAAGGAGAGGAGGGAATTATAGGTACTGCACTTCTCAGACTTGATATTTTGATAACGCATACACAATTGCACTACTAGTATCTAATACTTAGGTGATAATTCAAAAAAAAATGTACACATGTATATATCACATTTATCTTTCATGTCACATATGTCGTGTTCCTCTCCTGTATGTATCTGATCTTAGTGAAATCGTTCTTATTCTCGGAAGAGACCAACGGCCAACGGTGGAACGGTAAAAGCGTTGATGATTTTACTGTTAAAAATTTCGTGGGTGTTCGTTCATACACATTATTACATACACATGTACATATGACACGGCACAACTCACTTATGTTTGTTCGTGATGACTTTCGGGAGAAATTTTAATTTGAATTTTCGGTCCTTGACAAATACGCTAAATGCTAAGTTTTCATTTTATGGATTCATTCGTTTCTTCTATACACCGGCTAAATAAATTAAAGTTGCGTCATGTCACGCTAGTAATCCTTGAAAAACACTCGCAGATTTCGTCAGTTACGTTTACGTCCCTCTATGGTATAGGGAATGAGCTTATTACCATACACTGGGCATATATCCAGAATCCGAGCCACTACTAGAAAATCTAAATTAGAAAATCCAATAGCGCACGAACCGCGATTTGAACCCAAAACCTCTCAATCGGCGGTCGCGTTTGAAACCAACACGACCTAAGAGGCAAACTGTACGTTAAAATTAATTGTATCAAATCAATCTGTGACAACAAGCTTAATATTTTTGAGCTTCTCGACTTTTTATTAATGCTACACCAAATAAATACCGTTAACTTATTTAACTTCATTCTTGCGAAGGTATAAATATAATAGCGATTGCAACTTTATAAACATAAAAAATAACCTGTATGAGCTGAGTAAAAATAATTTGAAACAAAAGAGGCGCCACTCACGTCTTGTCGGCTGGAACAACATTGTTCCACTTACCTATTTTTATTATTTTTCGAACCGGCGCCGAGCACTTGAGAAATGAATGTAAAGCTATTTAAAGCGAAAAGCGTTTTTAAACGGACAATCTAAATGAAGCGGCGTCCATAGACGGAACGGGACACATAATGTGGCTTGTCGGTCTATTATATAATAAGCTGGAATTCGTCTCACCGCCATCTTTGCATCAAGAATGGTGCCGTTACCCACAACGAAATGCAGTCGAGTGGAGACGTAAGCATTATAAAAACCAATCGAAATATGACACGTGTGTGGCTAAAGTCTACATTATCGTATACATATTATGGTGTTTGTTCACAGTGTCAGTAGCACTTTCAAGAAACAATTACATTATTAACTTACATTTGGCTCGTCCTTGGATCACCGCCATAAAACGAGCTATAAAAATGTCCGGAGAATATAATAAGATATGTACAAATAAATTGTTTACAAGCAAACGGTAAGCCTGCTCCTCGAGAATCTATTTTTAAGACAGCTGAAAACTTGCCAAATTGATTAAAACTGCAAACTTAATTATCGTCGAAAAGTGGCTGCTCCTGTTGCCAACAAACACACATTATTACAATATAAATGTTACCCGCATATTCATTCAGTACAGCATTTATAAACATTCTTAGTTTTCTGTTACATAATGATAAATATATGTTAGTTGAAATTACTTGATGAACGACATTAGTATTTTCAATTTAGTATAGTAGTTTTCAATTTAGTATAGTTTTCAATTTAGTATAAAACAATTTATCTGTAAAACACCATTATCATTATCCTGTTTGTGTCCGGTTGACGATAACAGATCACAGCTACCCGCGCGTCGTTCGCGACCGGCGTTAGCGGCCGGCGCGTTCGCTGTGCCCGGACGGGGTGCAATATACCGCAATCTACCAACGCACAACGAGGTGAAGCGTAAAGAGTAACAAATGAAAAAACAATCGAATATTGTAAATACGATTTGCAAAGCGACTGTTACAAGGTGGATATCATCATAAAAGGGTACGTATCGCACATAAGACGGTTGCATAAATGGAGCCTCCTCGAGCGACGACTACGTCTGACCGAGGACGAACGCGTACCGCCCTGCGCACCTCTAAACATTGCACCGCGGAGGCCGAGCGCTCACGATCAGCGATCGACTCGACGAAGAAGAAGAAGACACTAAAATTTTGTAAATTCAGAGTAAAGATAAGAGAGTCTATTGCTAGAACACAGCTAGCAAGCAAATTATGCGGCAAAATTTCAATCTCATCTTGCAAAAGAACAACAGAGACCCATCATGCGATCTGATGATATAACGAAGTAACATTAACGGATGACACAAAATTTTCCAACATTCATCTCTCCGAGATGTTCGTGACAGAAAAATGACGAGTGAACCGTACGCTACGTATATCAACATTTCATAACACGGGCATATTGAACCCGAAACACGCACACATTTTATTCTATTTATCGTCAATAAAACGTAGCACAGCAAATACATATCAAACGCATACGTACATACATACATACATGTACACCGACACGAATATATTCTTCGGAACACACGCGTTTTACGGCGTTTTTATTGCGCGCTCCGCTTAGAATACGAATACGAATACCACGTCAGTAAGTACTCGTATACCAGCACGCCACTTAAACTTCGATAAGCGATACAACTTTAATGTTACGCCAAAAGCTATTACACATTTAAACATACATAGAACACATGCGGTTTGTGAGTGTGTTCGAGTGTATGTATGTGTGCGCGCGCCACGTCTCTGATCAATGTACGACGCCGACCAAGAAGCCTTTGTGGGCCGTTCGTAGTGGAACATATTTTCTTTGGGTTCATCTGTGCACAGGTGGACACCGGAGTGAGTTTCGTTTCGTACAACTTACACATAAAACGCGAGAGCAACACACGCCCACCTCGTCGTGTCAATGTTATGTTCACACGTCAGTACGCAGGGCGTGCGTGTACGAAGCGAGCGTGGAACGCACGAGGAGCCCATCAGGCGCGTTAAGACAGTGGCATTCGACATCGCCGCTCTCTGCCTGCACCGCCAGGGTCCGGTCGTGACAATCTCATTGCAAAACGTCACATAGATACATCGATAACTAAAATAGAAGATGTTATTGCAATCTTATACAACACAATTTAGGCTTTAATAAATAGGATTTTCGGCCAAGTCATGTTGGGTGATCACTAACTATATATTCTAACACCTCATTTTAGACCTAATACTTTGACTGTCTCTAAGATTATTTATTGTTGGATAAGATTGAATCTCCACACACTCATCCTACCTCACGCAGGTACTCATCGATAGATACCATCAATAATTCAACAGGTTACAAAGTTAGTAATACCAATATCATCTGCATTCGCGTATAGGTATGTTTCTATTCTATTTTTCATAATAAACTCAAAAGGTATCAGAGGCAGTTATGGCAGTAGTAAATTTCAATAACAGTTCGTCGGCTGATGACAAGAATCAGCGAGAAAAACCACATGACCGCAATGAAAATCCATTCAAACAATTAATAAAGGCGTTCCCTTGTTATAATATTCAATTGAACCCGCTTCGGAGACGTTCAGAAATAAATATTAATTCTGGTAATATTATCACTGAATAACAAATTTATTTCCCCGAGAAATTCGCTGTCGCGGTCGCTTTAAAGGTTGCCTCAATTATTACTCGTCTGTGATCTTTACCAATAAACAAAATGGCAGAATTACTAAGAAAGTATGATGAAACATTGAGATATAGATATAAATAAATGAATCACATCAGACCAGTTCGCTTAGAAACAAAATTAACTTTTACCCAATACGCTCTAACAATCCGCGACTCATTTCATTATTTTATGTTATATATTATATAAAACGCTGGATACACTACTCGCCTAGCCCGCATACGGGCAATTTTTTCTAACTCAAACGTTTCACTGATATGTGACAAGCAACATTTCAATTTTAAAAATTATATCGATTTATATGAGCAATAACAAAACTCATCAAAACAAGCTTATAATATCAGCTAAATTATGTATGTTTGTATGGCCTCACGTCGCCCAACGCCGAGTGGAGCGGCGAACACCGTTCAAACATTTAATTGTACAAACACTCACGAAACGCATATTACTTTGTAATTATGACCGTAATAATATCGCGGCAATTAAAATTATCGTCTCGCTATCGTTACGTGAGTATTCGTGTATTTATTAGAATGTTTAAGCCATGTCACGACTTACCTTGGCGAGACGCGATGAACATTGATGTCCACCTTCTCATAATGTAAAACATAACATGACAACCGTAATCCCCGAAGAGGTAGGAATGACGCAATCAGGTAGACTATGGAATCTGTACTCTGTGAGTCTATTGCCACACACCGGTCATATCCGAAATCCGATCCAATACCCGAAAATCGAAGTTACAACGACCCAATAGCATCTGCCCGGCATTTTCTTTTCGATCTTTTCGATCGGCACTCGGCAATAACAGAATCTAATGACCCTTAATTGCACTTTCGTAATGCACTGGTAGGTGTAGGGCGGGTAGCGCGGAGTTGATCAACATCGGAACTCCATAGACCATTACGCATTACCGCACGTACGCGATATAAATGAATGGCGGGGCGTTATTCGTGATAAATTCAACATACAACATGCAGAAATCAATTTGACACTCGCGAGGAATACGATTAACTTTCCGACATCTGACTGCACCTAATAATACCTGCAGTACAACCGGTAACTTGGCCATCGCTAGAAACGGACGTGAGATGCTTTCATATCGAAATAAAAATGAATATATGATGAAATTATATAATACCTTTTTTATAATAGGTAAAAACTCGAAGTACTATACACTATTGCCTACCCGTCGACGAATAAAGGCGTGATGTTACGTATATTATATATATAAATTAAGTTTCGGACTGACTTTTAGAAAATAAAAATATGATGTTACGATTATATTTTTAATATATACATACATATTTCACGCTAGATCCCTCATGGGGTAGGCAGAGCGCACCGAATGCCAAACATATTATATCCTTACAATAGCTGCCGCTCTTATTCTACATTCATCACTCTCTTCATACATGTCTTTGATTATGTCTATATTTGTTTTAATTAACAACTGAAGTAAATACGAGATGCATTCTATATGAAACTTCTACTAAACTATTAACACGTTCCAAGCTAGGTCATAAATCATCATATACCTATCTAAATATATAATCAACATGCACCTACCTATATAACGTATATAACTACATATACATAGTACACAAAAGATATGAACGTTCATTATAAAAAAAGTACGTCGTTTCCACGCCTAAAATAACCAAATAGACTTTAAATAATCGTTCTCCATAAATTGTTTTCGCTCTCAAATTTCCATCAGACAAATTGACAATTAAACACTAATAAAAGTTAACAAATTATTTGCAACACCATCACTCTCCGTGGCCGTTCAATTAACATCAATTTAGGCGACTCCGATATAACAACGACCAAATTTCACTTTGCTAAGTCGTTCGTTTCGAAAATTCCATATATTCCCGACCGACCGCTTCTCTATCCAATGGTATAAAGTTATTTTTCTTGCTTAATAAACGTCTTATAAACATAATAATATTAAATTCTTAAAATGGTACGCGTAACTAAATATTTTTTTTGTTTAATAAAGCGTCACAAAATATAAGTATTAATATTGATATAAAAGATTCCGTTCAATTGCGTATAAATAAATAGTCACAGAATTCGTTGGATACTGAAACCTAATAGAATAAAATTTTAATGTTACAAATATATACATAAAATATTTAATACTCGTAATTGTCTGGTAAAATAACTAAAAATTAGTAGAATTACTGAATATTTATACAGAAAAGTAATAGACAATAAATATAAAATATCCCGTAAGGCACCTGGCGTGAAGATATATTCATATTTATATATAAATATAATTAATAACAAGTTCTAAGGCGAATAGATGTAGTCAATATCATCATTAGCATGAAAAATAAATACTCAGCGACGCCTATTACCATCGGGCACGTGCAAAGCGTACATAAAATTATGTTCACTGATAACGTAAATCTAATACAGGTTAGTTAAATAAAATATCACGCCTGTAATCCCCGAAGAGGTAGGCAAAGGGGTGCACTGCACTGCCACGTTTCACCGGTTACATTTACGTCCCGATATGCAATAAGCAGTAAACCTCGAACCGTACATCGGACACAAATACAGTTTCCAACTAGAAATAAGAAATATCTGATAGTACCCGGGAATCGAATCCAGAATCTATCAGGAGCCACACGTGCGACCATTTGACCGATCGGGCGAAACAATAACTAATACATTAGTCATTTAACCGAAAAACTCACGAGTAAATAACCCATCACGTACTCTATTTTAACATCAATTATTCCACTTGCACACATAAAATTTCCATTTCAAATATATTTTCTGATCGTATTCTCATTCAAACGTTTAAATTTAATACTATATGAACTAATAATGTTAAGTATTACATGTCTAAGAGGTAGTATTTAACTCGTTATGACATATGTTTATATTTCACACACCTATAGCACATCAGCTAGACTCGGCCCTCCTCTGAGAGGTTTTAACCCGCAACCCCGCACTGGGCACGAGAGGCCACCACAGCTCCCGGAATAGCTCGTGCTACTCTTGGTACTCTACCTAACTCTACACACAACAAATTTCCATTCTACTATAAATCGTTCACGTCGGTAACATTGACAAATTAGTGCAGTTCGACTCGTGCATTCCGCTCGCAATGCATCAGTGCGTCATTTCGTTCTTCATGAACCGGTAATTATAATTATACGTTACGTGATTAGCCGCAGGAATTATGTCGAATCGAACGAATGAGCGTGAAAATACACATCGATGCTTTGATGATAACAAAAATAACTTTACTGGAACAACGTTTTGCGGTGAACGGTATATAAACATTATTAGTACTTACTCTTTATACGTAACTTCACGCCTGTAATCCCCGAAGGGCTGTCTACCCCTTCGGGGATTACAGGCGTGTAGTTACGTTACGTATTATGTTTAACAAACATTACTCGATTAAGTACTACGAGATTAGACATTTAGCTTTGACTTAAACACCGAAGCCCATCAGAGCGGTGTTTTACTGAGGTGTAATTATTACCTTTAAATGTAATCACCACAGACACAACGAAGCTAACGCAGTTGCTACCGACGCCCAGCACTATTAGGGCTCGTCTATTCAACGCGTCGATAGTAGAGTAGCCTCGTATCGCAAGGCCCGCTAGAACAACACCGGACGACGAAAGTGTACGCAATATATCGGACACAATTAAAATCAACGATCGAGCATCGATACGTACAATCACATCAAACGTTGCATTGAGCGTGTATAATCATATACGCGATAGCGGCCATTACTCGATATAGAAATTAAAGAGACGAAAACGAGCGAGCGAGACTAACGACTGACCACCGCTAATGGCCGCGGAGGAACTCATTGCGCGTACGTGGTGGAAGAAGAAAAAAAACGTAAAAATCAATGTGAACCTTACCAACGTTTTTATAGATGTCATAATAGCTACTGGTTTCGTAGAATACGTTAATGTACATATGTGCACAAAGCGTGTGTACAGTACGTACCGAAAGCGCAATGAACTAGTATGCAAAACTTGTTCGACTTGAATACTCGTTTTTTTTTTATTTTTATTAAAATCTCCCACAACTAGTTTAGTAGCCGGCCGCGTCGAGTACCTCTGCATATTTTTGAATAAACATAATCTACTGCAATAAAATAGAAAACTATATAACAGAAGGTCAACATCGTGATATCTTTAGCTGGTGATGAAATATTTAAAATGAAAATATTTTTAGTAAATCAAGTGAATAAGTTTAATTTATAACGTTAAATATAAACGAACTTAAGATGTATACTCAAAAACAGTATAAATGTATATGTTCTTGAGTGAATGCGCAATTCCTCACAGATATTAAGCAAATAAACGGTCAAAACTGGTAACTGACCTTGAAACCGACAAGCAAGTATGAAGAGAGTGCTGAATGCGAATGGAGCACGGTAGGTCTGCCTACCCCGTAAGGGACCTGGCGTGTAGAAATGTATTTATGTATGTAAACGGTCAAGATGAAATCAATCGATTCCCTCGTAAATATAAAGTGTTATGAAGTATAAATTAATCATTATTCCATAATGAGACAAAAAACTTAACAAGTGCAACGCGGGAGTCCTAGATTCCTCTGCATGCCACTTCAATTACATTTAGTCAATTTACTAAGAGTCACTAACTTTGACTGTAATAAGTTTCATTTCCAGTCACCTTCGATTTGAACTCACTAACACTATAAACTTAAACTGCCTGCTAATCTCGAACACAAAATCCCCATAACACACTCGTTACATATTACACCATGCTTCGTGACGACGCATTAGTATGGAATAGTAAAGTTGTCGGATCATTTACACGGCCCATACGTAAGCGTTGAACTGATGTGGTCTGATGGCCTAATGCAGTATTGCATCATGTTACCGCAAACACAATGTATGTTTGTATGTATCATATATATGTATGTTGACGAGAATAGTGAGAGTTTACGGGATGCAGATAGTCATGAACGATAAACAGGAAATGTATTAGATCAATAAGGTGATTCGTTGAAGATAAAGCATTACCACAGGACACAACTTGTTAAATTCTCTGGTTTACCCAAAAACTTGTCTTTTATAATTTCTTAAAAAATAAATGTGTCACTGGTACATTACAATTCTAAATTAAAGATTCCGCTACTTCAAGTTTATCAGAATTACTTTCAATACAATCTTGATACATCGTTATTTTAAACCTATAAAAAAACTAAGGAACCTCAGATGTTATTTAGACGATATCTACATACGAGCAAAACGCAAGCAAATCACTATAAAGTATAAAGCGAAGCGAACCGACAGTAGAATCGATTGTGCACCTTCCGAGGCGCAGGTTGGTGAACTGCGATCGGGAATCAGCAAGTAAGAAACGAACGCAAGAATTAAGAATGAGCGAATAGAGTGAATCGTGATAATGCAACGCGCGATAAAGCCAAACGCGCAAGCGGTTCGCGGGACCGAAACACATTCGAGTCCGGGGCCGCCGACCACGAAACTCGAATCGACTCTCGCGGCGACACTCCGTGCTCCGTGTTTTCAGTGACGGACCACGCACAGTGCAAAACAAATATTCTGCACGCAGCGAGACTAATTGACACGACTGTCGCTCGACAATTTCACAAAACTAACAACACACTCGTTTCCTGGAAAATAACATACCCAATATTCCACTATGATATGAAAACGAAATGGACAATCGTAACTTTACGCCTGTAATATCCGAACAGGTCTTGATGTAGTACATTCCCACGTTTCACCAGTTATATTTACGTCCCATTATACAATAGGTGGTGTAGCTATTTCGAGCCACAATTAAAAAAATCAATCGGAAGGTCTTGTTTTCAATTCCCCAGGACCTCCAGATCGGCATTAGCGCTTGCAACCATCACGACTGAGTGTATATTCGTGAGCAAAAAAAATAATACACTTGTGGTAGCAAATTTAAAACCATCATGCCACAAATTAAGCTTTCTTGTGTAAATAATAACGCCAAACGCGATGAACAAAATTACGAAAAAACTTAATAGGCCCATTTTCCAGATGTTCCCACGACATCTATTCCGCATGAAGCGGAAATAATTTATATAATAATTCCCGAGCGCGACCAAAGACAACGTTGTTATATCACATGTCTAATTAGCGACAGTGTCTCGTAATTTCGACTGCGAAACGAAGCGTGTAATTATTCACGGCAACGAATCGTTCACAAGAAGAGCAAAGCTCAATTTGTGCTACGACAACATGACCGCCGATCACGGGGAATTAAGCATTGGCGCATCCAGTCGTAATGCAGATTAACGCAATATGCGGTCCCGATCGAATCGCGTCAATTTCCCGGAACGCGACAACAATTTCAACAACAGCCGACCGTCTACAACAGCCGTGGAAGCCCTCCGCTACATTAGCCCATATGCAGTAGGAGTTCACAATTAGTGCGCGCTGGTGATATGAATGCGTGGTCGTATGTGAACTAAGACGCATTGCACTCGTAATTAAACACTCGACGTTCTTTGTGGCAAATTTATGTGGATTGTTTGAAACAATGTAACGGTTGGATTGCCCAGCCTTTACTGCTTCGCTTGATATTGAATGGGCCAACGTTACCCGAACTGGTGCCGAGTTGACATTTCAGAAATATGAGGGAAGTCTGTGTGTATAATTTTGATCACCTCTTAAACAAAGCGGTTAGATATTAAGCCGCGTAAATTGTTCCAGTTCTAGACGGCGTACTATTGTTTTACGGCGGCACGAACTTGGCCCGTTGTCCTAAAAGTTTGCCGAAACTTGACACTTCACCCGAGATATTAACATTTTATTAAACCATAATCGTATAAATTGCAGAATGATAAACGTACACTACACATTGCGGACAAGTCTATAGTAATCATTTTATTGCTTTGTTAACGACCGCTTTAAAATTCAGATGTGGGCATTGTTGCGTTATCGTGAGACTTTATAAAGGCAGTTAATGGTTTTGACGTGATAACTGCGAGTTGTTAATGAAACCCAACATTTTGATGACGATGATTCCTTTTAAAAATCAACATGTTAAAGCTTAATACATACACTTACGCAGTCATACATTTCATACATTTTCATCGTTGGTAAAATTTTATTACTTAAACACTTATTTAAGTATTCTTCTTTCTCTCATTGTCTCTCTTTTCAGTGAGAAGGTTGTCTGGAAGAGATCGCTAGTTAGCGATAAAACCGAGTATTGTACATTTTTACTTTCAAGGTTCTGTGTCCTCTTTTTTGTTGGTGTACAAAAAAGGATACGAGTATTTAATACTGTTATTATTATTATTATTATTAAGTACTCGTCTACAATAAATTTCTCAATATAACAATATCCCATCATTCCATTCATTCCAAGATTGTTGTTGGACCTTCAAAATCTCAAGGCGTCCGTTCCGCATTCGAAACTCACTGACACGAATTGGCTCGTCACCGGACGTTTCACCTTCTCGATAGCCTCCAACACTTCAAGGTTAGGGACTGGTTTCACTGCACTCCCGAGAGTGGAAGCTAGCGAGAATATTATAATAGTAATAAATGAAATCATGTACACGTTCATCGTACATGTGGGCCGACATAAAACGACAATGTGACTGCATAGTATTGTATATCTTGTCTATCTTTTCACTTACTTCGAGGTAAACAAGAGGTTTTCAAATCCACGGTAGCTCACAGTTCATCTCCTTCGGACGGAAAAGTTGGATAGTGAATCCAACTATTCGAGCAAAAAATTTCCGCTCCTTATAACTTTTTCAAACATAATTTTCTGTTAGCTTAGAACATGACTGGCGTTCTCGGTTATTTTTTCATTTAATGGAACAACTTCTGTGCGAACTTCACGACGGGTTATTAGAACAAAAAGTGATACACTGATAAAGCAAAAAACCTCGATCGCAAACCGAGATCGAGTTGGTTTTGTGTCACATTCGCACATTATAATACAAATAGTTCTTTATTAAGGTAACGTCTCGTTTGTAATTACCGAAGAGGTAGGCAGAGCAGTGTAGTAAGCAGCTACTTTATACTATATATACAGTTACGTATATTTCCCACTGTGAAATAAGCGGTGAGCCTTTTGCCATACAACGGACCCAAAATCTAACTCCGAGACACTTTTAGAAGTTTCAATTAGAAAATTTAAAGAATCCAATAGTACCTGACCCGGTAATCCAACCAGGGAATTCTGTGTGAATTCACCGAGGCAGTTTTATTAATAATATTCAGTTACTATTTACATTAAAAATTAAATTTACATAAAAGTGAAAAATTATTCTTTAAAAGAATTTTAATACAAATCTTTAACATTTGTTAACAGCCGAGTTATTTTAATGTTTCCTTATCCTATATCAATATTTAAATCTTTCCATATTTTTGAAACTATGAATAATACGTTTTACTTAAACTTTAATTTTAACAACCAGGTACATGTCATGTACAGGTGTTCCGTCCTTAACCTTATATGTTTCTCTTATTCATAGAAGAAAAAGGACATTAAATTTTAAAGTCAAATCAAAACCTGTAATAAAACTTGAGGGCTTTTCACAATACAAACACCTATTTTTATTACGAGAAAAGACAACGGCAAGACTTTTGTTCGTAAATTTCAATATTTTCCTTAACAACCTTACCTCTTCTTAAAAAAATATACGATGTTTATTTGATTCATAAAGTGGACAGGACATCTTCCTTTGACATTAACAACGACAATATCCATTGTCTTTCGAGAATTCGTGAAATTTGGAGACATTTTAAGGCGACATTCGATCAAAGCTGTACAGAGGATACCTTAAAAGCATACAATTGCCTCGTGTAATTTATTTCTACAACGACTGTCAGTCCTATCCGTTCGTTCGTGCAATAAACACGCCCACTAGCACACGCCATTATCGTTGGAATTCCTTGACACGACGCTGACCTCCGCGGAGCCTTATTGTGCGCCGACGCATCGCACCTTAGTAGGCCTTTGATCGACACAATGTTCCGAGTTTCACATCAAAGCGAATTCTAAACAATTTTTTACTCAAGAAACTTGAAGTTACGTTTACTTAAAGTAACTGTGATTCTATCGTGTCGTGTGTCTATACGAGATACATCAGTAAATCACTTTTGATATCGGTTCAGTTGCGATACTGAAATAATGGCCAATTTTCGGTGTCATTACGTCTATTATGATCCCATTATGTTAAAA